>RJWM01003350.1:0-114409 GCA_004363535.1 Dasyprocta punctata | reverse complement strand
ATCAAGCAATAAAGTTAAATGAGATTTCAGAAGCATTACATAAGTGAGTGGAGTATGGGACGGAATGGAAATAAAATGCACTTGGGGTCAAATAAAAAAACACTGAATCGAAAAAAATAACCCCACTGAATTGTATTACGAAAATCAACTAACTGCAAAACCCTAATCAAGCAGTGAAAAGAAGTACACACAGCCTCAGGGTGTGTGGGCCGAAATGTTTCCTAACACAGCCTGCAGGGGCAGGCCGACGGCTTCTCCTGTGGGACCAGCGTCTGCCGTGACATCAGAGACTATGAGACCGGGCCGGCTCGTGGGTAAGCACACAGGCACAGCCAGACACCGTGTCCAGACGCAGATGGCCGCAGACCTCACCTCCCCCGGCCGAGACAGGACAGTCACTCTCTAAACAGGAAGGCTTAGGATTTATCACAGGAAACAACAAAGCCACGAATAGAAAATAATTGTTAAACTCCAGAAAATGGGTTCTGGGAAAGGGAAGCCACCGCTAATAGTTAACAGATCAGAACGATTTAAGATAATTTAGTCTCTTAAACTAACACACGATTTGAAGACTATAGGTTTAAACTTCAGTAATTGATTTGGAATTGGGTCCTTATGTAAAGACAACTTAGCAAAGTTTCTAGAGTTTTGGCATATTTAAGAAAATCTGATATTCACCTGCTTTGTATGTTTAATATGTCATATTTTAAAGAATCGCTTAGCCACTTAGGAAAATTCTGCTTAGCAATTAAGGTTCTTAAAAGGAAGCCCAAATAGCTTAATGTATGAATCTAGTTTTAAGTTTAAAATTGTTTTATTAGCCTCATTTTTTAAACATTAAATCAGAACCTTGTAGATTAATCACATGATTGTTAAAATGTACTACATCTCCAATAGATGTTCTAGTTGAACTTAAAAACATTAGGAGTTTTTCAGTGTCTATGCCTGATAAATTGAATATTAATTTTAAAATAATTACATAAATGAGTGTTTTGGATAAAAAAACTGCCTTTGAAAACCAAAAAAACCCCCACACTTTTATGCTTCCCACTTTTTGATTCTCTTGCATTGGTCAAATTTTATGCAATATGTGTACATTAGTATTATTTAGAAAAAAATAACGCACACAAAAATACCCCACCAAATGAATGTACTCCCTTAGCAATACTTCTACATGCAGCCCCCAGCTGCCTCTAACCGCCAAGTGGGTAGGGTTGAAACAGAGTCCCTGGGAGCGTAGCTCTTCCTAACGTGAGCCCCGCATCCCACAAGAAGGGCCCGGTGAGGATCGTGTCACATGCTGTGTGTGTGTGTGTGTGTGTGTGTGTGTATTAGACATGGGTTCTGTGGTTTCTCTATCAGATAGGTATCTGCTGTTGTACATCAAGCGCATATAGATGTTAGTATAATAAAGGAAATGTAAATTCATTTTAGTATATAAATTAATTCAAAGTTGCTTTTGCCTATAATCAATAGATGCTAAAATAGCAAAGTAAAATTCTTGACCTGTTTTGATTGCTTGCCCAGTGATGAGCGCCATTTCCAGCTTTCTAGACATATTTTTGCATGATGATCTGAAGAGGAAAATAGTACCTTCACCCCAATGGCGCAACGGAGGGGAGCGGGGAATACAGTTCCAGCTGCCATCTGCACTCCGTGAAGGAGCTGGGGGAGCGCCCACATCTTTTTGAGGACACTGAGGCACCACTTGACCCCTTTGCCATGGGGCGCAGAGACAGTTACCGCTCACCAGGATCTGGCCGCGCACACGGGCCGCACAGGGGTGCGGCGCAGACGGCTCGTCCGTCCCGGAAGGCAGCGCGCAGCCAGGATGGGCCTCCTGTCCTGTCCCGGGGCCCAGGCCAGCTCTGTCCTGAGCCTTGCGAGGAGCAGCAGTGGGGGCCAGAGGAGGCTGCCCTACCTCTGCGGTGTACTGGGGAGCTGGGTACACTGCAGACTGGCGACACCTGCCTGGCGGGCCCACACCAGCCTGGAGCAGATTCACGGTGTCACTGGCAAAGTGACAAGTGTCCCCCAACTCGGCATCCACAGGGCTGAGAGACGGGGGGTGGTGCACACAGCTATAATCCCACGTATTTAGGAGGCCGAGGCAGGGGATTGCAAGTTGGACCAGCCTGGGAAAGTTGGCTTTGGCATATTAGGATTCTGGGGAACCCACTGATTAGCTTGTCGCATTCTGAAGTTCTAACTTTCTTTGGGAACAAATATGAGAGTGAAGACACGTAAAGAAAATCCAGGGCCCCCTGGAGGTACAGCTCTGTGCCGGAGCCCTGTAGGGTTCGGCACAACCAAGAGTCCCACGGCTCCTCCGACCCAGGAGTCTTCGCCCGCAGCTCAGCCCGCGCCACCTTCCCGGCACCTGCGGGCTCCGCTGAGAACCCGCGCTGCCCTCTCCGACGCCCGCCCTCCCCTCGGGAGAGTGCCCAGGGAGGCGCCGGCTCCGGGTCCCCTGCCCTCGTCCAGGGCCTCCTCACCCTGGAAACCGCCCTCCTCTGGGTGAGGCGCGGGGACAGGCACCCCTCTGTGGGCGAGGTCAGAGTGCCGGTTACCTCTGGTGACAGCAACGTGAGCGCTCTGTCCGTCGCTGGAGCGGGCGGAGGGGCGCAGAGGGAGCCGCCAGCAGCGCGCTCCCCGCCGACACGGAGAGCTCGGCCCGGTTCGGCGGCAGCGTCCGCGGTGCTCACCGCCACGAGCCCGCACTTCGGGCTGGTTCTCTGTACAAACAACACACACCTGTGAGGTTTAGAGAGGAAAGCAAAAGGGCGATGGCGTGAAACTGCGCGCGCGTGTGCGGTACGTCGTGTGGGGTCATCGCGCGCTGTTCTGGACCCGGATGTGTTTTCAACTTTGCAAATCCTGAGCGTTGAGCTCTCGGTGGTTCCTCCCAGTGACCCAGTCTGCACGCGTGCGCACCGGAGCAAGGCCCCTGCGGCTGTTCCATGGCGCGCTGGTTCACACGACGGTGGTGTGACACGTGGCACACACACGCGTGACCAACGCTTCACAGGAGAAAAGGCCGTGCGCTTGCAAGTGGGAATTATCGTCCAGCTGTCCTTGACAGCGGTTGCATCCACTCCTGCTCTTCGGCCGCATTCTGGGGTCACCATGCTGGGAAGGTGCGGAAGTGGGGGCCACAGCATGTGGCCGGGCAGAGGAATTAGAGACGGATTCTTCCCGCTTCCTTCATGTCTCCCTCTGGGGCAGAGCTGCCACACACAACGACGCTGTGCTTCACTGAGTGGAGATCTGAAGCCAGGGTCCAGGAAGAAAAGTCTGCGCCTCCCCAGTCACCTCAGAGAAAGCCGGAAGGAGCTCACACAACACACCGTGCATAGCTCCCCATGTTGCACGCGTATGTGTGCAAAAATAAGATGTATGGTGAGGTGCAATGAAGAACAAGTGAAAGTACAAAGCAGAATTTCACCTGCGCTGTAAAAATAATAATTTTCAGTTCAGGGAGATACCGGCATTTTAAGGCACTCCAGAGTTTAGAACAGCTAAGGAGACGACTAACGCTCCCACTGTACCCTAGTCTGCTGGCCGAAGGAGAGAATCAGTGGGTCACTCGCGTGAATTTCCTCTAAAAGGGACCAATTGCAGAGGTGTGCGCTGGGCTGGGGAGCAATCACAGGGGGGCCCCGAGACTCGGCACGGAAACGCAGCCGCGCCCAGCGCCCAGTGCCGGGCGAGGAGGAAGCGATGCGCTCAGTGCCGGCGGCTCTGGCAGCTGATGGAGCAGAGGAGACCAAGCCCGGAGGTGGCGGCGGAAGGGACTGCGGCGGGACCCGAGGACCTGTGGCTCTGCCCGCCGAGTTCTGGCAGCCCTGCCGGGAGGCCTGCTGCCCCAGAGCCTGGGCAGTGCAGGAGGGGTGGCCAGCACCAGGCCGAGGGCAGGGTGGACACTGCCCCAGGGACAGCGCTCAGTGACAGGTCGGCTCCACCGCTCACTGTGTCTCTCCTCCCTGTGCCCAGGGATGGGTCAACGGCCTGTGACGGACGCCACCTCATGGCAAGGTTCCCTACGGTGAGGACGGGAAGCCCTTCCACCAGCTCCAGTCATCCGCATAGCACCCGACTAATCACTCACCCCAGTCCAAACACCTTGCCATGAGCGTCTCCGTGCCTTTGGGATGCCTCCCGAGTCCTGTCCCAGTTGTTAGTGTCTTTCAGTTGTTAATCATTTTTCTCCTGTGAGGGTTGGTTTGATCTCAGAAGGTATAGTAGAGCCAGCACAAACACATTTGACAAATGAGGTAGTGGCCATGATTCCTGTTTTGTTTTGTTTTTTTTTGACAGAAGTGTTTCATTGGTAGAAATAAGCCTGGTGAAACATCTATCAGTGCATTAAGTCCGGCCCAGGGTTGCAAGCTCATTAGGTGAGTGGCGGGGGCGGTTTCCTTTGGGGCTGGGGCCGAAGCTCCTGGAACTCCGAGCATGGATGTTGTTGGATCTATCAGGCTCTTCCCTCTTTCAGAGCGAGTTCTGGACTTTGGGCCTCTGTTCCGGTGCCCGGGAAATTCTCCTGGTAACCTGTCCGGTGCCTCAGCCTCTTCTGTGGTTTGTATTTCTCTTAAGCCTCTCATTCTGGGACTGGGACGCAGAGACTCCTGGAAATGAAGCCTTCCTGGAGCACCCCGGCCCCCCCAGGCCGCCTTCCCTGCCAGTCTGCGGGCTGTGTTCTCTGCCCGGTGACCCGATGCCCAGAGGAACCCAGGGGTGTGTGCTCACCTGTGGCCTCGGCTGCTCTCCAGGCCAGGCCGGAGGTGTCCTGCGCCGGCCGGGCTGCCTGTCGCGCTGGGTCACCCCCGTGGCTCTGCGCGCTCCTTCCTCACCGGCGCCCTCGCCGAGGTCGGGCTGCACCGTGCTGTGCCCTGGCCTGGCTCAGTGTTTGCGTCCCCGACTCCTCACGGAACCTTGCAGACCACTCACAAGCTGCATAACATATTCCTCTCCATTTGAACTTGAAGGAAGAACATAAATAACGACACTCGAGGAAATAAACAAGGCCTATTATCTGAGCCTCTGACATAACATCCTTTCTCAGATCTCTGAGATTTGGTGTTTTGCACCGCAGGCTTTGACGCGACATTACTGGTCCAACACAGACACTGTCATCCTTTACTGTCAGCAACTACTTCAGTTGACAAATGCATTCTGCTCTTAGCTCCCCTACAGAGACGTGGAATCCAGACGTATTGTTTAGGGGCCATAAATAACCACAGATTAACTACATTTGTGAGCTCGTCAATATTCCTGTTGTCTTGGTTCCTGGCTGCTCTTTGGATATCATTTATAATTTCTCTTCTATATTCTGTAATTTTTTATCCCTCATGAGTCCTATTGTTTCCACTTGTTCACCCCGAAAAACATCTCTCCGTGTAGTGTCACCTTGCTGAATTTCCTAAAATGTGCAATGCTTTCTCTTAGTTCAAACCATTACCTCTCTCCATGTGTTCAGAGGTCAGCGCTTCCCACATCTGCTGACGGAACACGGGCTGACTTCGCGATCACAGCTTCCTGCCCCTGTGCTTGCGCAAATGCGCTGAGCTCTTCCAGGCCAGGGTGTCAGGCAAGGAGCACCCCACTCTGCTTCCGTCAGAGCCGCAGGCACAGCCTCCTCTCCTGTGCGAGCTCTGTGGCTCAGGGCCTCTTGTCTTGCTTCTCTGAGATTCACTCACTTACTTGTTTATAAAGCATTTGTACAGAGTAATAGCGAGAATTACATAGGAACTGAAAGTGTCTACAGCTGAACCATGCGTGGTGAACATCTTTAATCCCAGCACTCGGGAGGCTGAAGCAGGAGAGTCACCATGAGTTCAAGGACAGACTGGGTTCCATGCGAGTTTGAGGCCAGCCTGGGACACGTAGTGGGGCCCTAACCCTAAAAAAGCAAATAAACAAAATGCCTAGAGCTGCACTGAGGGTGGCAGGACTCCGTCCGCTCTGCACTGCTTTCCGGTCGGTCCTTTCTCTCATTCCAACCCCGGGCAGCGTGGATTCTCACACTTGGGCTCCGACTGGGACTGACCCCTTTCTGCGTGTGGCCCTCCTCTGTGCCCCCCTCCACCTACGCGCACACACAGATGCGGTCTTAGCTTCCGGTGCTAGCTCGTGGAAGAACCACTCCTGTGGGCCTCTGGGCTTCATCCCCTGCAGGACACAAGGACCCCACCCGTCCTGCACCGCCTCGAGGCCCCGGCCACTGCCCTCCCGCGGGTCTCCTCTCACTCCAGAGGCACGGGCAGCAAAAGCTAGAAGAGGCGCGGAGGCGCCGGTACCACCAGGCAGGCAGAGGGAAAGGGAGTGCGCGCGGCTGGGAGGACAGGTGTGCCAGGGCTAACAGCCAGAGCTTGCGAGGAACTCCCACACCCAAAAAACACATAAATGTAACTGACTGAAAAATGGCCAGGGGGCCCGACCAGCTGGTTGTTAAAACCAGCCGGCAGGCGCGCGAGGGGGCTCGGCGGCTCTGCTCAGGAGGGCCGCGCCAGTCCGTGGCGGTGAAGCGGCCCCTCCGGCGGGGAGCACCGGGACACGGAGAGGAGAAGGGGGCGCTGGGCCGCCTGGGGAGGGGCACTGGGGCCGGCCAGACCGAGGGAATGACCGCATCCGGGCACTTCCCCAGAGAGACGGAAGTCAGCGTGTGGAGACGTGCGCACCCCAAGTTCCCTTTGACCCCCTTCGACTGGGACAGACCTGGAGGCCCCCGGGACCCCGGGGAAGAGGCAGAGCGTGCACTGCGGGCCCAAGAAAGCTGGGCGTCCTGTGGCCCGGGACCCCAGGGGACGGGCCAGGCCTGGAGACACAGGCTCCGGGGCGCCCTCACTCCAGCATCCACAGCGGCCCCCAGTCCCAGAAACGGCACAGCGGAAGCCACCGGGCCGGCGAAGGGAGGGGAGGGGACGAGGAAGGGGAAATGCTGACCGCAGGGCACAGAGCGGCCGTGGGGTGGACGAGCACGTGCTCCCGGCCTGCCGCGCGCCCTGCACGGTGACCGCGGGCGTGAGCGTGGACTCCAGGACGGCGGAGGGACGGCCTGCGGGGGCCTCGCGCAACACGGGAAACAAACGAGCTGACGAGGTGATAGATGTGTGCATTAGCGGAACCGAGTCCTTCTAAGTACAACTTCACGTCGCACTCCTTAAATATACTCAGTTATTATCACGGACCTTTACATTCTAAAAACAAGAAAATTATGTCATACATAATTTAGAGTATTAAAAACAAGCAATACTGGGCCAAAAGATTATTACGATGTACCACATTTTAATAAAATGTTTTTCAAATGGGCTTTACCTTCTACTGTTAACAGTACTGCTACATTTCCTTTAAAGGAAAACTGGCAAAGAAAAAAGAAAAGAAAAGGAAAGGAAAAGAAAGATGGATGGAAAGGAGGGAGGGAGGGAAGAAGGAGAAGATGGAGGGAGAAGAGGAGAGAGGGAGAGAGGATGACAGAGAGAGAGAGAGAGAGAGGAAAAGAAGGAGAGAGGGAGAAAGGGAGAGAAAGAGGAGAGAACCCTCACTTTGAAAATGGATAAAAAGTGGGATGATGGGGAGATATTTGTAGGCAAAATTTACTGATTTCTATAGCAACGCTCCTAGGACTTTTGAAATACATGATTTCCAAAATGTTCTATTTACACACATCCTTTAAGAACTGATGCATTATTTCTGATTTAATGGGTAAAAATGGTCGAGTTCTCTTCACAGACTGTAATAATCTGCCACTCTGGAGGGCTGGCAAATCATTATTGTTTTTTTAAATGAAGAAAACCATTTATATGTTTTCTTAGACTGATCCCCAATTTTTTTTTACAGAAAGAGGAGATGAAAGAACAGTGCAGAGTGGAAATATTTGCTGCACAGCTCTGAGCGGAGGTGAAGACATTGGTGTCGATGGTGTCAGAGAGGTGATGTATCAGAGAGCCTGCGGGTGGGGCCCGGATGCCCGTGAAATATGACGAGCGTCACCCTGACCTCCACAGGGGTTGTACGAGCTCACAAACCCAACAACAGAGAAGGGTTCAGTATGAAAATTCCTCAAAAACCGAAAATAGAAATTCCACTGGATGCAGCCAGACCGCTTCTGGGCATCTTCTCTAAAGAGTTAAAGTCACGTGGCACAGCGACGCCCGCACGCCCACGCCTACGCCAGCGCAGCTCACAGCAGCTGAAGGGGAAGTGGTCTGTGTGTCCTTCGGCAGGGGAGAGGATATAAAGAGCGCGGCATTTCCACGCAGCGGGTTCCTCTCGGTCATAGAGGAGGATACACTGGAGTCATGCGCAGAAAAATGGATGCATCTGGAGACTGGAGACTACGATGAAATAAACCAGATACAAAAGGTTAAATTTCACAGGGCTACTAATGTGAGAATTCCAAAATACACAGAATTTAAATGGCAGAATTACAGAGGGAAGGCAGGGAATGGGGCTCACCTCTGCAGATGTGGTGGGAATCTGGGAAGGAGAGCGGACGCGGACGGGGGAGTAGAGACAGTCAAGCTGTGAGGTGCGTACTGCTAGCTCCCCAAGATGGACGTAACTGCTACGTACTGAAAACGTATGCTGACCATTTTACATAATAAAGTTCGAGAAGCGCTTTTTAGTAGCTGGGGACAGTGAGTCTCCAAAGCTTAACCGAAATACGAATTCTTCTTAGACATTAAGCCTGGCGCTTAGGTAAACACAGCGCAGGGTTTGGAGATGTTTGCTCACTGCAGGAAGAAGAGCTAAGACAGCTTTCTCACGGGGGCGACCCGAGCCAAATGGGAGAGATCACACTTTCACTCACAGTTATGACTTTCTTAATTAAAATAAAAATTGTCATACTATCTTGAAGTATATTTAATCAGGAAATACTTGTCAGGCAGTGCTGCGTACTTATAATCCCAGAACTCTAGGAGGCTGAAGCAGGTCACCTGCAAGTTCAAGCCTACCCTAGGTAACTTAGTGATTTAAAGGGACCAGGTCCTAAATCCTAAACAAATAAGCATTAAAAGCTCTTCCTGGGCCAGCACAGTAGTGCAAATTTTAATCGCAGCAACTAGGGAACTACAGCAGGGGGATCACAAGTTCAAGGTCAACCTCAGCAATTTCACAAGACCCTATCTCAAACTTCAAAAAAAAAGCGTAAAGGCCTGATGATGGAGCTTAGTGGCAGAGTGCTTACCTAACACGCGTGAAGCCCAGAGCGAGACCCCAGGACCACACACACACACGTCTTTCTGCCATGTGTGACGTGAGGAAAAGCCAGGCACAGGACAGCAGGGACACATGAGGGTGTCGTACCATTCAAGACAGACAAAGAAGATTTGTATGCACAGAAAGTATCTGGAATTATTGTCCTCTGAAAAATGGGAGAAGCTATCTATTCTACTTTTTAAAATTTAGATTATATTTTAACTGATATAAAGAACATAACATTATGTGTCAGTGGAGTGCTATGAGCTGCTTCAGTACATGTGGACACTGTATAAAGTTTCAGGCAGGTTAAACAGGACTCCCCCTTCAAATACGCATCATTTCTCTATGGAGAAGACTTCAGCATTCTTCCTGCTGGCCTTTGGAGACAGCTGTGTGGTGCGTAACTGTTATCTCGAGTCTCCCTGCTGGGCCATCGCAGGCCACAGCATCTCACTCCTGTACGCGGAGCTTAGCACACGTCGGGCACCTTTGCTCCACCCCAACCTCTGTCTCTGGTAATCACTGCTGTCCGAGGAGATCCACACATAGGCTGCTGTACTTGGCTCTGTCTTTGTGGCTTATTACATTTGACATAATGACCTCTGTTCTATTGATGTTTTGACAAATGACAGGATTTCATTCTGTGCTCATGGCTGACTTGTATTCCATAGTGTGCCTGTATCCCATATTCTGTCTACCCAGGCATCAGTCCATGGACACACAGGTTCTTCCCATCTCTTGGCCATCGTGAATAGTGCATCAACAAATTTGGGGGCACCTGAGTCTCTTTGACAAACTGTTCTTTACTTTCACTTTATGTTTGTTTCCATGTGGTTTTAACTGAGTACGTGTGTGCTTGTTGTTTTATTATAAGGGTTTATATTATTATACCGGCAATTTATGCAAACCTCAATACATATTTCTGGCCTCACTGCAGGACCACCAGGTCACAATGCTCAGAGATTTGGTAATTTGAAAACACCACCCCGGGCACCAGACCTCAGAGCTCCCCAGACAATTCTCAGCCAGCCAGGCTGGGAAACACCAGGTCCCACAGCATAAAGCATTGGCTTCAGGAAATCTGTAGACATTCAATTTTATAATCTTATTTGAGGGTCAAGATGTTCTAACAAAGTCCATAGCCATTTAG
The DNA here is from genome assembly GCA_004363535.1 of Dasyprocta punctata. Taxonomy (NCBI): domain Eukaryota; kingdom Metazoa; phylum Chordata; class Mammalia; order Rodentia; family Dasyproctidae; genus Dasyprocta; species Dasyprocta punctata. Next base: position 104,055 of record RJWM01003350.1, on the reverse strand, counting down.
AAAGCAAAGCATCCACCATGATTAAAAGAAAATAGTAATCATGCTTATGACCAATGTCAAAGTCTCTTGTGGAACAAGGTTTTTGTGTTGTTGGCCAGGAAAATTACCTCAGACTGACTTTAAATTTCAATTTCAGGTAGAGTGCATTTCGATTTTGAATACGTCACCCTCCAGGTAGCTGTTGTACTGCACTACTTATTAAGTTCTACAGACCGGGATTTATGGGATTTACTTCTGAAGAGAAATCTGGCATAGAAAAACTGAGAATGAACTATTTCATATCAAAACTTCAGTGTGCCCTAATATTTAAGGCCTTTCATGTCAGCACTGATGTCTAATGAAAACCCTTGAGTTGAAACAAATTTAGTGGCTGGCTTTTTTCCCATCTTTAATTACGTCTTTCCAGCTTAAAGCAGGAATAATGAGCAGCCTGTGAACTGGGGTGGGACATGGCTGCTCCATGTCATGCTGGGCGCGTCTGGAAGCAAAGTCCTGGGGTGCTGTAAGAGGAAAGAGTGAAAATGGGTGAACGGTGGGAAGGACCTAGCACAGAGGATGCTTCTGAGCTCGCCACAGGTGCACCTTGTGCTTCTTATTTAGTGCCCTTCAGCCCTTCGTCAAGACATTAGCCAGTGCTAGAAACCCATTCCCATCTCTGCACAAAGCACTGGTCAGGAACAGTGCGAAGGAAAGGATGAGAAGGACAAGACCCTGCTCTCGGTGACACTGCAGAAGGGAAAAGGAGACATGCAGCGGTGCAGGGCGGACGTGCAGGGAGCTGGAAGACGCAGTTGCCGTTTCCACGCGGTGAGCGATGTGGGGCTGAGGCAGGGGCTCAGCAGGTCTCCACTGTGGCGCTGAGCTGGAACCACGGCGCAAACGGCACCACTCCGCAGGCCCATCGAGGGAGGACCTGAGCTCACGGGGGCGCCGCTGCCCATATGTCTCTGAGATTTCTTACGCTACTAGGATCCATTGAGAGTGAAGGTTCTACCACCTAATATCCAGGTTTACCAGGATTTGGCTTTTCTTATCTTCCAGATCCTGATGATAATAGTTGATATGAAAAATCTGAATGTCTGAGCTTATTAACTTCATAAAGCTATATCAGAAAAGCAGCATCCCATGGAGTTTTACAGCAAGATCTTTATGGCCCAGTCAGGCAGGTTAGTAATGGGGAAAAGACAGCACCTCTACTGAGGGATGACTGGGCAGCCATGGAGACAAAACTCCACTGGCATCTGCCCAGTACCAGCAAGCAGATGGCCATGGGCACCAAAGCCATCACTCCGATTCGCACCTCGCTGGGGGCTCTGCGCAGGAAAGGGGCCTGGAAAGCGTCCTCCTCTGGCTGCCCTTCCTTTGGAAGCATATTGCTAGCACAGGAGGGGAAACTGCCTGGTTGCTGCCAAGGGGAACCGAGATGGCCTTTACAATCTAGGCTACTGCAGCCTCCCGGGTAGTCAATCTGGTGCCTCTCAGCCACCAGAGTGCATCTTAAAGACATGCGCGCTGATTTCCCCAGGACAGGCAATATGCAGCACATTCCATGTTCCATCAGAAGATGCTCCAGAGGACGGCAACATCCACGCTCTGAGACGGCAGCAGGGTCTGAATTCCCCTTGGCCAGGCCTCCTCCTACATCAAGGGTGGGGCACAAGATCACTTCCTGTTTTAGCATTCTTACTTTGGTAGCGTGTGGTTCCCCGAGCACATCTGTGTTCTCCAAGAAGTGTCACTGGATGACTAAGTTTGTTAGGTAGTTGAAGGGGCCATTATCATAACAATCTACTTTGCAAAAGATTACTATTTTAAATTTTTAAAAATTTAATTATCATGTTTTTTAGTACTAGGAATTGAACCCAGGACTCGGCACACGCTAAGCTACTGTTCTACCACGGAGATATAGCCCTCGCCCTTTTTAATTTATTTTGAGACAGGATCTCACTAAGTTGCCCAGGATGACCTCAAAATTCAGAACCTTCTACCTCAGCTTCACTAGTAACTGGGAGTACCAGCATGCCCAGCTTTAATTTTTAATTCATTTTGTTGCATATAGCTAAAGTTTACAATATATTGAGGTGCGTATGTTAAGTAAAATGGTTACTAGCCAAGGAAGTAAAGAAAATCAACATAACTGACAGTCACTGTGTGTGCATGTTGTGTGCGTGTGAAAAGAGAGGACAATCAACTTGCATAACATCACCGTACAGTAACTGCTACTACCTTCGGTCACCGTGGTGTGCGTGAGGGTCCCTGGCTTGCCGCCCCCTCGTCCCTGCTGCACTGCATCCTGTCCTCGTCACCTCCACCTCCCTCCCTCCACACCATCCCGTGACCACGCTTTTGTTTCCTATCTGTATATTTAACTTTCCTTCTTTATTCTTAGATTCCACATATAAGGAAGATCATATGTCTGGCTTATTTCATTTAACAGAATGCTTTCTAGTTCCAACCCCACTGTAGCAAATGGCAGGACCTCCTGACTTTTTGACATTGAATGCATAGATTCTCCAACTTTCTTTTGAATTTGTGGTCTGTTTCTATTTATGATATTCCTCATACTGTGAACATATATCTCAGCCAGATGACATTAGAACACATCTAGTACATCACAACACACACACCCACAGACACACAGAGTTTGGCCTCAGTGTATGCTAGAGTAGACCTCTCTGAATCAACAGAATGTAAAGAAACTTCTGGCTTCTATCCCTAGATGTTATTAATTGAGTTTCAGTAACAAGGATATCTAACTATCAGAAGTCACTCTGATATGAGATAGATATTATTCTAATATAAACTATATTCATATAATATTTGACTGTTTGCATTTTCCAATCAGTTTTAAATGTAGTTGAGAACTATTCCCTCTCTAAAGAAAACAACAATAAGATCAAAGCAAATGTGCCCAGTATCCCCTTGACTGATGTTGTCCTTTAGGTGAATCACACAGGTTGTGTTGCATTAGATGGATGGATTTTTACAGCAAAGAAACCTAGTAGTTCGGATTGTTTTAGGGCTTGAAATGGTTTTACAAACCGGTGTTCAATTATTTAGTGATCTACCCGTACCTACAAGAAAATAGTCAGTTTGGAGGAACATTTGATCATACTTTTATCTACACAAAGAAGCCGCGATCAACTCCTGACTTTATAAATTATTATGTGACATTATCTCTTTAAAGTAAATAACAGTTTATCACATAAATATATGCCTTTATGAAATGTAATATGCAGTAAATATTTTAAAGAGGTTAATGCCATAATTAAGGAAAATAATAACAATATATAATTCATTAAAATGAGATTATGATAAACTAGTCCCAAAACATAAAATGAGAAGCATGCAAATAAGGTAAGTGGTAAGGAATTAGGGTGAGTGCAGATGAAATTTGACTGAGAAATTGTAAAAAATCAATAAACTCATATATTTATTCCTAGCCACTGAGTACATCACCACCCCAAGAAACTAAGACTTGTTAGGTAAGGTACTCTTCTCATTACTATAGTGAGGAGGAGACTTGTACTCTGTGCCTGAAGAGAAAACGCCCTCTCGCCTCTAACTCACCCTGGGAGAACAGTCTGTGCCCACCCGGGTGTGGCCACACTCTCAGTGCTATCACTCTTCATTAGTGGCATCAGTCGGTGGTAAGGACATTTGTGGGCCTCATGGGACTCGCTAAGATTGGCTGGGCAGACCCAACTCTTCAACTAAGTGTAGTTTTGATAGGAAGAGTTGGGGAGTTCATCTTCTCAAGTATTTTAACATTCACGACATCTCATCCATACAAACCCACTAGAACTAAGGCATCACCCATGGGCTGCTGGCATTGGTTTCACTCCTTTCCTCCATAACTGATGCCATGGGGCTGGTTAGTTCGAGAGAGAGTTTGTTCTTAAAGCTAACAGGAATCATGACCCACAGCTGGTTGGGTTACATTTGGGCTCATTTCAATATGACCTATTTAAAATATATTTTTATTTTAAATCATCAGGCCCCATTTGCTGGAAGAGCTACCCAAATGAAATAAAATCCTTCTTGGAACAAATATGCAAACTCATTGCAAGTAATTTCTTTCTCCCGGATGAACACAGGACATAGCCTAAAGCATCACTACTCCACGTCATAAAACAATGTGCTCATAATGCAGAATGGAAACATGAGTACCTCCAGCCAGGATCTTCTCTTCCAACTCTGCCATCTGCTTCTTATAGGCCCTCAGCGCTGCTTCTTTGAAAGAGGGACGAAGTCTCTTTGGCTTGGTGATTTCCACTGGCGGCTCAGCGATGTTTTGGTTTTCGTCTTCTTTTATTTGCATTTCAGCTGCTGGCTCGGTTACAGGCTGTGGCTCCCCTTCGCTGGCCATGTCATTGCCCTGCCCTTCGTAATCCTCGTCTTGTGGTGTTTCATATGGTGTCTCATACAAAGGGGGCTCATATTCCTGCACTGGTTCATCTGTTTCAGTAACACTAGTCCTGTTTTCTAGCTTGGCAAGGACTTGTTCCATCACTTCAACATAATCTGTCTCGTTGTCCCCCACTGGCTCACTGTAGTCCTCCTCGTCCTCTGCTTTGTAGTAATAGGGCTCTGTGTAGACATCTGAGTCAAGCGTAGTGCTTGACTCATTTGCAGTGGATTGAGATAGTGTCCGAAATCTCCCCATGAGGGAGGAGCCGCTGTCCTCACACCCACTGAGACTCTGTGTGCTTTTGTTCCATACTACCTCCAAGGCTGATTTAGCCCTCTGCAGTGTAGATCCAAATTTGGGGAAGCTGAAAGTCTTGTCAGAAAGATCGATGCTTAATCGGCTATGCCAAGATTTCGGTGGGGCATCCTCTGAATCATCACTTTGCAATTCACTTTGACTTCGATACATCATGGACAACTGGCTTTGGTTTTGGTACAGGTCATTAGAATTAACTTCTTGATAAGAATCATACTGACCAACCCACTGGTCTTGGGGTTCATTATCTAATCCAGGGCATGGGGATGAATTGTCATCTTGGGTAAAATCGTAGCTTTCAGAGTCATCTTGAAGGTCACTGTGGCACTTTCCTGGGTCTTCTAGGTCTTTACTGAAGATATCCATCTGTTGGTCAGATAGACTGTTTGTGTCATAGTCAAAAGCCTCCTGAGTGGATGAGTCCAGGCCTGCATCAGTTCCTTGTTCTGCCTGATTCCACTCCTTCCATGGAGAGAGGTCCTCATGCAGAGAGAGCTGAGAGTCACTGTAATGACTCCGGTCTGCAGACGCACATGCCATGCTGTTACTCATTCCACTGTCCACAGTTTCCGTGTTCTGAAGTTCGCTTTGCGCTTGGACACCCGGGGCGCTCCCACCCAGGTGCTGGTCTTGCAGACTGTCATACAAGGCAGGTGTGCCCTCCTGCTTCCGTTGCCACAGTTCCTTGTCTGAGGATGACAGAAGGGAGCTCCCGTTAGTTCTAGCAAACAGCTGATTTTCTGAAAAATCCTCAGAGTAAGACTGACATAATTTGGAAAAATCTGATTCAGAGCGACTGAGTTTAGTAGTGAAAAAATCACTCTGTGAGTGCCAGAGGGGTGTGGCGCCTGCATATTGGGCTACAGTTTGCTTTTCCAAGTCGTTTGATTCTGGCAATTGTGAAGACATTTTATCATGATCTGGTTTGTTTGAAATTCTGCTGCTAGTCACAGTTTTATTCTTAGATCTAGCACTGTGTGATTTTGAGCTTGACTTGGAAGTGCTCCCCTTGGTTGGAAGCTCCGGCTTGGAAAGCACAGCATAGCTATTCCTGTTGAAGCCAGATTCCACCTCCCTATCACTGTCGCCAGGTGAATGCCAACTGTTCTTCCTCACTTTGGGCTCTGGAATAGACAGCTTCATGTCCATACTTTCATAGGTCTGGGAGGATGGTATCCCTTTTTCTTTTCTCTCTCTGATATCATAAGTCAGAATATCTGTTGAGACTCCAATGCCTGTTCCTTTGAGTTTGTATGATTTTTTTAAAACAGAATCCCTCTGCTGAGGGGTTTCAAAGTACACAAGTATGGGTCGAGGTTTAGCATTTGGACAGTCCCTTTGGTGTCCCACTCTTTGAGCGAATTCAATCTTTACAGTATGAGGTGCATCCGAGAAGCCCATTTTGTCTGTTAGAAGCTGGTATACCACACTTTCGACGTATTCGAGTCTCTCCTCGGGCACGTTTAAGAACCGCAGGCTTGCCTTGCTGCCCGTGTGGCCCAGGCACCGGATGTAGTCATGGATGTCCCTGGTCTCCCTCCGGGACTGCACGAAGCCTGTCCGCAGCTGCTCGATTTCGCTCTGCACCACCTCCACGCTGCTGGAGATCTCGTCGATGGATAGCCGCAGGGCGTCCACATGACCCCGCAGCTCGGACAGCTCGGTCTCGATCTGGCTGATCCCTTGCAGCTCCTTGAAGATCATCTCCATGACATCGTGTGTGTGGCTGAGGCAGCCGGAGGAGCTGAACCCCGGCTCGAGGGCTGGCGTCTTGGGGCGGCGAGCAGTCCTGTCCAAAGACTTGCTCCTTATGCCCCAGGTCCGCTTCACAGTGCTCAGCTCAGGCTCGGAGGAGACACACTCCTGGCTCTTTTTCCATTTCCGGAGCTTCTTCAAAGCCCCCAGTTTCAGGCTGTGCAGCGTGCGCTCCCCATCAGAGCTGCCCTCGGAGGGCGCGAGGCTGCTGGAGCTCTTCCTGCTTCGCCCCACTGGCATGGCGCACGCTGGATGGGAATGGTCCTCTGCGCTGCTCCTCAGCTCATTCAAAGATTCTGCATAGGAACTCTCAACAGAGGACAGCTCTGGGGGCAGATCCTCATGGTCGCTGCCGGTCACACAAATGTTCTTCTGCAGGCCATTGGCAATCGCAGCGCGGTAACTGAATGTCGGTGAGAGGGAGAAGTCTTTGTTCACCTTGCCTTCCTCAGCAGGTAAGGTGCGAGTGGATGAACACTTTGCAATCCTCTTCACGGTGCTTTTCAAAGTGTTAGAGAAGGTGGGCGTTTTGGTCTGGCCAGCAGTAGGAAAATCTTGATCCTTTTTCTGCTGACGATTCTCCTTTTTTTTGGTTGTATTTCCCAATTTCTTTGTAAACATTCCTTTGCAAAGCTTATGTATATAAGGTAAGATTAAACTCTTGAAAAGATTAGCCACCATGGAGAGCAATTAGCTTTTCCACCCCAAAGAAGTGAGCAAGGTATCAGGATGAAACTCTGTATGTCCGAGGCCAGCATCCTGCTCAGACGACCTCTGAGTCACTGAAGGTGACGGGGAGGGCAGACATGGCTCCGTCACGCTGTCAGTGTCCCCCCAAATCCAGATGCTGAACTTTGTTTATGAAAGACATTCTCTCCTGAGGGAGTTCCATGAATTCCTCTCGCTTCCACATAACTTCATTAGTGTCTGAAAAGAAAAAAATTTAGAATGAATATCAAAATTCAATCCCCAATTTACCCTATTTCTAACACTTTCCAAAAGTATTAATGATACGTAATATGTGAAAAATTGCAGAATGTTCAGAGGATATCTAAACTTAAATACAAATTTATTTATCAGTTATAATGTCTCTTCCTAAATCACTTATGACTGGACACAACTGAAGTGGAAATAAAGGTAGTAAAGGTTGCTGTTAGAAACTGATAAAATGATAATTTAAACAGTCATATTAACTTCATAATGTTCTTCCCACCCTATTTCTTTTCCTAAAATTGTGGTTACTTACAGAAACAAAAAGATTTAAATTTAAACATATTCTTCCTAGTCTAGGTTTTTGAAATTCAACAAATTTATACCATATATGTATGTAAGACTTTTTCTTCTTCAACTAATCTCTACTTTTCTAGGTTTTCAGTGATTAGGAATTTCTTAAACCATGATTAAAGTGATCCAAACAAGTAATTATTTCATACAGTGAATTAATATGAACAGAAAATAGAGCTTATATAGCTATCAAATCTGTCAATAAAATACCATGAGTTAAAAAAAATTTAAGGTTATGTCAGACTAAGCATGGTTAGGAGTAATAAAATTACAGCAGTAAAATATATTTGCCACTGCAGATGATACATGGAAACTCGGGAAGTCCATGCTAGAAATACCAGAGCTTGTCTAATCAGCCAGTGCGGCCTTGTAGCGAGCAGATGGCTAAAACCCATTCCAGGGGTTAGGAACGTGACGAGATGGGGAATCAAACCACTAAAAGAAACTGTGCAATGGACAGAACAAGCATACAGATAATTAAGGAACGGTGGACCAGAGTTCATTCTACGATTCAGCATTGTGAAATGTAAGTTAGTAATCTTTATGATGGCTGCTTTCTTGAATTACATGAAGAAAGGGTTTACATTTTGTTTTACTGGCTTTCTATCACAGGGCCTTGTGCCCAGTAGGTATTCAAAGTTTTATGGAATTGAGTTGAATTAAATATTTTATCACCGAAATGTATTCCAGAATAACAGTAATAGCCAACTAATCTCTACTTTTCTAGGTTTTCAGTGATTAGGAATTTCTTAAACCATGATTAAAGTGATCCAAACAAGTAATTATTTCATACAGTGAATTAATATGAACAGGTATTGAAGTATTCAGGTAGGTAAATAATCTACCCGGTTCACCAAAGAATTACATCATCAACTGCGTATTACTTTAGGGGCCTATTGACTGTCTGCTCCCTCTGCCTGGCCATCTGCCAATCTCCCCCCAGTCTGACGCTGCAGAGGCTTGGGGCACACGTACTCTGGCCACGCGCCAGGCTTCCAGGGGACAGGAGTGAGGACGAGATTGGGAGAAGCAGCCGCGGGGAGGGAGGAGGCTGACGAAGCCAGTCTCCGTCGCTCTGGGTTCCAGACCGCCAGAGTGGAATCTCTCTTCTCTGAAACAATTAGGTATTTATTCACAGTTACAAACTAAGCCCTATTTTCTACTAATAAAAATGTCAAGAAACTAACTCCTGAATTAAGCTCAAAAAGTACTTATGTTATTACCTTTGTGGCCTCTCCTTAAGAAGACCTTGGAAGTTTAGGCCTCGGTAGGGTAAACAAATTATTTTAAACCTGATTTTGGTAGAATAAAATATTCTACCAATCACACAGTCCAAAATCCTGCATCTCCCAAAACTAGAAAGAAACATCTGTTTTCCATGTGAAGGAAAGGAGCAGCTCTGGCATAGGCTCGGGGTTTTTCATGTCTAGACTTCCGAGAGCTATTGTTCTAGGCTACAATTGTTATGAAAAATTTGTAACATGAACGTTTGAGCAGGAAAATCCAGTCTTCATTGAATTCTTGCCCCTCCAAGGACAAGCACAAGAATGTGTCCACACATGCACGTTTGCACATTTGCCCAGTATTCCAACTCCAGAAAGCAACCTGCTACTCACAAAGGGCCCTAAACTCACACCCCAGAAACTTTTACATTCTCGACAGCAGAATATCTTTCATATCCAGCCCTCCCTCCCTGTAAAAATTATCGGTAAAATCACTGGTCCTCTGCAGACTTCATCCAGCGCCCAAACTTAGGTCTTTCTCTAAGCCACACTCCCACGACACAAAGTCATTAGAACTCCTCTGCATTACAGTCGTATTTCTGACTCCTTCCTGGACAATCTCCTTTTTAAGGATAAGAATTATGTCTCAGCTAATTTTAAACATCCTGAAACCAACACGGAGAAACATTTAGCATTTGAAAGAATGCCAACTCAGATGCCACCCCTGCGAGTCTTCATGAAGGTAGTTCTCTCCTGCCTAGGTTTGCACATGCTAGGTTGGGACAGAAGTCAGAAGTGGCATTTCCGACTGAAATAGTTACCGGGTTTAAATGAGTCAACGGGAAATTCTAGACAGTGCCTGTACAGCATGGCTCAGCAAACATGAGTTATCGTTAGCACCCAGAAGAAAAGGGCAGAAGCTAGAATCCAGTACAGAAGATGGGCTGGCTGGCATCTGACACAAAAGTGGGCACAGCTGTGGGAATCCTCTTAGGGTGAAGGAGGAGGACGAGAAAGGTTCTGAGAAGCAGTGCGAAGGGGAAGAGATGACACCAATTATCGTCATGGTGCATTCAGTGACAACTTCCAGTAATGAATCCTCACCTTCCCAGTACTGGCTTGGTTAGTTGGTCTATCTGTCTGTCTGTCTGTCTGTCTCTCTGCTTTATTTTCCCATCATAAATCCACAGCCACCTTAAGGAGAGAGTCGACAGGACTAACATACCGGCTGTGGGATTTCCTTCAGACAATGACTGGGGCAAGGAAGAAAACTGACATTTAATGAGCACCTGCTATGCTCCAGAAATTGAAAGTGTTCACAGAAACTCTGTAGAGGGCATTATTACATCTACTATAATAGGAGACAAGATATTCAAAGAGACAAAGTGATACGGTCCAAAATTGCACAGCTAAATAAAGCAAAGCATAGGTTGGTCCTTATTCCCAGAGTGTCTGCAGGGAGAGCTCATATTACCAGTGGGGACTGACGCATGGCTCTGCGCCTGCTCTCCTCTGAAGCTCACCTTTTTAGAAGGAAATGTATCAGGGTGAGATCAACAGGGGAGGGGTGCATATAGTTTGGGGGAGGAAGGGAACTCGATACCAGCACACCTCTCTGGGCTAATTCAGAGGCTCACGCTCACCCTCCAGTCCTGTTAACTTCACTTACACAGCCACATATTGTATTCAGCAATGAGATTTGGAGGTAAGAATTAAGGTTTTGGGAAGGAGATTTTTGAGGGAGATTAAAACACTGGCCACTATTGTTCTGGGAAAATTTAGTAATAACATTTAATTATTACTTACCACATGCCAGCCACTGTGTATGCAATTTTCTAAAGTTCACTTCATTTCATTCCCATGATAACTGTGTGAAATATTTACTGCTTCCTGGTAAAGAAGCTGAGGTTTTGAGCTCAGGAAAATTTAAGCAACACATTCTTCACTCTGAGCTCCGGATTTGGATTACAAGTATGTAAATTCTGAAGCTAACTTTTATGTTGAATGAGGCACAATATTTTTCAGTTAAAAATTCATTTTGTAGGGTTAATTGTAGCTATTTAATATGACCATAGCTGGATGCCCTAGTGGGCTAAAGGAGCTAATTAACCTTTCAGTAGTCAGAAATTTATTGCTAAATCATTAGCAGAATCAAGTTAAAGCATTTTCAGATCAATAATTTTATATTCCTTATCAAAAGCATTCAAAACACGTGAGCTGGGTTAGCTTCTAAGACAGCAGACAGACTGAGCCTGAAGTGATACAGCTCAGCTGGTGCAGCTCCCCCAGCCCGACCCTGGCACAAGCATGAGATCGTCACCAGCCCCGGCTCCCCGCTCCGCTCCAATGCTCCTGCCTGTGGCTGGGAGCTGTTGCCCGAGTCCCCTTTCCTTCCTAATCTCTGCTTCATCCTAGAGGAACGAGATGACCCCAGTCTTGACTGCTCCTACATTCCCATGCTGGGTCAGGCCTCTCAGGCCATGGAGAACATTGGAATTAACTCCTTACAAGGATGCAGCAGGAAAGTTCCTGTTTCTGACTACAACGGCACCTTAAAAGTAAATGCCTTCAACTATTATTATGATCGCTGATTTAAAAGAAATTCTCCCAAAACAACTATGAGCATGACATATATATGGCTCTCCAGGTCATCTGTTCATTGGTAAATTCTTGGTGAGTGGGAAGCAGCTCCCATCGAGGGAGAAGGCGGAGGAGAGGAGCCAGCCTATCGAATCGTAGGTGCCAGCACGCAACCCGGGTAACTGCACGGGAGACAGTGCGACACCTGGGAGGGGCAGGGCTGGCCATGGCTGGGCGCCACAGGGTGAGGCACAGGGGCAGCTGGAGTGGAGCACAGGATGGGCAGGCGAGGAGGAAGTGGGCTGATGCTAAAGGTCAGCTTTGAAAACCATCTTCTCCAGTGTCTCCATCGGGTCAGTGTAGACTCAGACCTATTTTACAGGTCTTCCCTAAGAAACAGTGAGAGGACTGTGTCTCGTGTGGCTGAGAGTCACAGGGACTTTTTCCATTTTCTAGTGTTTGTTACACACCTACCCCTGTCGTCACCTTTCAGTGTACATACTACAGTAGTGCCTGACAGTCACCCCAGCTGTGGGGAATGTGAGCTCCACTCGCAGACAAAGGGCCGAGACCCTGACTCCCAAGCTCAGCACCACACAGCTCAGAGAAGCAGCCTAACTGTAATCCGATTTTCCTGGCATCTTGTCCTTTCTTGTAAACACCATGTGTATCACTATGCCCAGGAGGACCAAGCTTAGAGAAAACAAGGCATGATTGAAAGCTCTGGTGAATGTTTAAATTAGAAAGCTCTGTTACGATAAAAGGCACACTGCTGCTAACCCCCTCACAGCTCTCCCCTCACTTTAAACACACTCCTCCCATCCTTCGTGCCACTTTCTGAAGCAGTTCTGAAATTCCTCTTTCCTGAGTATCTTTAGCCACGCTACCCTGGCTGACCTACGCCCTTGAACTAAACCACAAGTTTTCAAAGACAAGAAACCCTAAGAGGCTCTGCCATTGGCTGGATTTGGAGTGTACGGCCTGTTGTCCACTCTGTCCTCGCTGAGAGGCAGGGAGGCTGCATGAACCGGGCTTCAGCTTGGGACCCCCCACTGCTGATGCTGATACTGCAGGAGGTAGCCAAGGAGGTGACCTCGGCCCGCCCACCCCAGGCCCTGCACCATCAGCCTGTGCCTCCGCCTGTCCCTGCCTGATGAGAGGGGTAACAACAGCAGCAGACCCCCCGAGTTGCTTTAAGGCTTGAATAATGATCAGAGCAGAGCCTGCACAGATGGGCGAGTTACCGCGATTGTGACCAGGAACAATGAGGTTTCCACCCCAGGAGGCCCTGCCCTACGCCGAGACCACGCATTGGCACAGTCCTTGTGTTTGTTTATATTATCGTAAATTTTCTTAAGTTTCTCAGGGTGTGGTAAGAATCACACTCATTTTGAAAGTTTGTGAGAAAGATAAAAACTGTGGACATGTAATGAAGTTATTTTTTTTGAAACGCCATGTACTGCAGGAGCAGATGCATTCACGCCCATGACTTGTTCCTACTTTGTTGATTCTAAGGCACGTTTCTGAAATGGGTATCGGGACTCTGATGTCTTCATTGTCCTCCCAGATGAACCAGGAGTGCTAGGATTCATTTCGTGGGGGGACCTGAGCTATGTCACCCCATGAGGAAACGAGAGTGAACGCCCCTCACATTTCTTGGTGAGGAAATCATTTGATTCCATTAAAATCCATTTCCCCCTTCCTCTCTCTTTCTTTCACCCCACAGTGTTATTTCTATCAAACTCCCTAAGACGTGAGACAGAGTGTTTTGAATTCCTTACTTGGCGACCTGACCTCAGAACCCAGTTAGGCAACGCTTCCCTTCCGAAGTCTCCCTGGCGACCCGGAAAGACACTAACCGGTGGCCAGCTCCGCGGATCGCCGCAGACGCTGCTCCCATGCACCAGGCGGTGCGACCCCGCGTTCCCCCACCTGCTTGTCCTGATGCAACGTAACAGGGCCCCTGATACGTCATGGCTGTTTGATTACTTTTCATTGAGAAAAAAAGCAATGAAAAAAGATATCAAAGGATCTATTGAACTATCAGTAACCTGCCCAGCCAAACATGGAACTGTATCTACATGGTAATAGAGAAGGGGAAAAGTTACCTTGTTAATACTAATTTATTTGACTCCTAGATGTAGGAATTATCATGCATTAAGATAAAGTTTCAAATTTAAAAGATTTTATTGTATCTCTCCAAGAATTGCCCATGAAATTAAATATTTAAACAAAACATGTCTTGCACTAGAATCACACTGGGTATACCTATAATGGGAAATAATGACCATTGCTGGTAAATTAGTCCTTTGATTAGATGTTCACAGGTCCAATTAATGAAGTGTAAAGAGCTGAGCACTTTGGTTCCTCAATAAAATTCTGTCTATGAAGCATTTTCCATAGAATACTGCAGGCTCATCTTCCTAAGTCTGATTACTTTTGATCTGTTCATAAATTTGCTCTGAGACCAAGAGCCCAGCCTTAAAAGCAGCACTCTGTTTATAATTAGCAGCAACTTCAGACTAAATCCTAACTGTGGTGCCTTGGTGAAGAACGAGGTGCTGACTGATGAATTCTTCCCATCTTAAAACCTCTACAGGGACTGACTAGAACTGATTTCACTTCAATTTGGCTGAAATTGGCTATGGATTTATGATGTAATATGGTATACTAATATCACCATTGGCACTATAGGTGACGTAGCTTTCGAATTACATCCACAAGCATGCTCTTGGTTGATCTTAATAATTGGCATCCTCAGTCCTGAGGAGAGGGAGATTATCCTCAGAAGATCATGGTTTGACAACGTTGCTTGCTTTGCTAAGGTCACAGAGTTAGCACGTGACTTAGCAGGTCCACTCTGAAGTGCGTACTCGAGAGAACTGGAAACATGAACACAGGACCCCGACGTGAGTACAGGGAGCAATGAAAAGCATGGGAACGGCAGCAAGATGCATAAGAGGTAAGAAGCGGAAGCAGACCAAATACCACTAAGTGATAAATGGATAACAAAATGCGGTATATCCATACAATTAAACAATATTCATCAATAAAAAGCAAGGAAGTGCTGACTCATGCTTTAGCTTGGATGACTTTAAAAATAGCATGCTAAGAATTAGTATGTTAAGTAACCCCCCCACACACAATATACCATATATGTGTGATTCCATTTATATGAAATGTCCAGAAATCTATAGAAACAGAAAATCTATAGAAAAAAAAATTGATTAGAGGTCCCCAAGCCTGGCAGTAAAAGGGAAAATGCAAATTTTTGTTCGTGAGTATAGGAGTTCTTTCTTTTTTGAACAGCATAATATGTCACACACTGTACTACAAAATCCATGCTTAGATGTATTCTACCCAGTGGTGATCGGTTTGTTCACATACTGATATGCTAAGTCATGTGGTAGTAGCTACGTCGAGCAGTCATGGCGAGAGAGGCTGTTGGACTCAGAAGATCATGGTTTGAAGAAGTTAGTTGAGTTGGCTAAGGTCAAAGAGTTAAATTCCACTACTCTTGACTCCCCAAAGCACATTTTTTAAATAACCAAAGTTGTGCCTGACCTTCTGATATCTTTATGACATTTTAGAAAGTCTTTAGGGCATTTACTGGAACTCTATTTTTGAGACTCATACTTCATTTTAGCTTATGTCTTCTCCTTTAGGATTATTTTCCCCAGACAATTTGTCATTCTTTGAAATAAGAAATATATAGAAGTCATCTAATGTTTCTGTCAATATGTCATGTATTTGTCACATATAAAAATGATAGAACATATGTTCTTCTCATGGGAAAAATAAACCATTAAAAAGAATGAATACTAGAGCTTGACACAAGTGTCAGTCATTTTCAAAAGATTAGCATATATGTAATATTTATTGTTCACCATAATGAAAGAAAATTAAAAATCAGTAGCAATAAGATATCTGGAAACAATCATTCCTTCTGCAATATTTTGAAGTTAAACCACTCTTCTAAATAACACATGAGTTAACAAAAATTGTATGAGAAAATAGAAATACTTTGAGTGATATTCTAAAACTATGTATCAAAATCTACAGGAAACAGATAAAGCAATGCTTAAAAGTCAATTTATAGCTTTAAATAACTAAAAAATCTTTGATCTAACTTACACTTTTAGAAGCTAGAAAAACAAGAGCAAATTCAATGCATAGCAAGTATAATCAAGAAAATAACAAAAATGAGAAACCAACAAAAAGTAATAAATCTTGAGGTACAAACAATTCCAAGGCATAAACTAACAATGATTGTACAAACTATCAATAAATCAATAGGATAATAAAGTGCACCAATTCATTGAGACTTATAAATTGTAAATGCAGAAAATATTTCTCTAGATAGATTCTAGATCTAGATTCTATCTGTTGAGAGAATGGATATATGGATATATACATGAATGAGTACATGACATGAAGACACACCCACTTTCTCATGGAAAAATCTCCAAGCAAATTGTTTCACTAGAAAATTCTAGCAAATATTTAAGAAAACATTAATTTTATATGAGATTTCAGAAAACAGAAGAAGAAACACTATCCAACTTGCTTATTTGACCACAAATCCTTGATTTCAAAACATGGCAAAAATACTACAAGAGGAAAAAAATCAGATTAATAACCCTCAGGTAAATAGATGAAAAATGTTAGCAAATAAATCTAGAAATGTACAAAAAAGGTTTATACATCCTGATCAAGTATGGTTTATTTTAGGATTGTAAGACTAAGTTAAATTTTGAAAATAGATCCTATAATTTAACATGTAAAAAAGAAAAGAGGGAGAATAAAATACAATTACTTTTATACACATAAAGAAAAACTGGCATTTGACAAAATTTAATACCTATTCACTCCATAAAATCTCTCTTAGTAGGAAGAAAACATCCTCAGTTTGATAAAATAAAAATCTATACATTTATAACTAATATCTATGATTAAGATTATAATTAGTGGTATAATATTTTAATGCCTTTTCCCAGATAGGCATCTAGTCCAGTATATCTATTCTCTTCACTTATATTAGACATTCAATTGGAAGATTTTTATAGTCAAGAAAATGGAAAAAAGTCATAAACATTGGAAAGGAAAAAGTGACTTTTTCCACAATTGACATGCCTATATATGAAAAAAATCATAAGAAATTTTTAAACCATTAGAGCTACAAAGTAAATTCAGCAAGTTCATAGAACACAAGCACAATACTGGTAAAACAATTACGTTTCTCAATGCAGGCAGGAAAAACCTGAAACACA
Source organism: Dasyprocta punctata (assembly GCA_004363535.1). NCBI lineage: Eukaryota > Metazoa > Chordata > Mammalia > Rodentia > Dasyproctidae > Dasyprocta > Dasyprocta punctata. The sequence goes on along the minus strand of RJWM01003350.1, from coordinate 87,217 downwards.
TTTTTTAAAAAAAACTTATAATAGCATAAAAATACTAAAATTCTTAGAAATAAATTTACCAAAATATGTGCAAGACCGCTGCACTGAAAATTATAAAATATCACTGAAAGAATTCAATGATAAACTAAATACATGAGTTGAAAATTTCAACTTAAATATTATGTTGATCCGGCATCAATTAATCTATAGATTTAATGCGATTCCAATCAAAATACCAGCAACTTTGCTTTCCAGGATTTGGAAAGAATTTAAATACTTAAAACATTCAATAAGTAGTTAACACATTCTATATAAGTGTCAAGTCTGACATATTTACACTATTTGATTTCAAAATTTACTAATAGCTTCAGTAATTGTGATAATGATTTAAAAATGGAGAAAAACAACTTACTGGAATAAAAATAAACGTGAACATATGATCATTTCACTTTTTTTCATGATGCCAATATTCAATTAGGTAGAAGAATATATTCAACAAATGATCCTCCAACAATTTGATAAGCATAAGGGAAAATAGCACATACTGCATAACACTGTAAACCTTCTAGTAGAAAAGTGTCATCATCCTATGGTATAGAAAAATGTCTTTACAGATAAGCACTAAATAAAAAAGAGAAAACTTGGAACGCATCAAAATTTAAGTTGTCTTCTAAATTTTCAAATTTGTCTTCAGGGTGAACTGCAGCGCGCTCAAATTTCTCGGGGACACTGATTGACAAAGCCAGCACCCTCCTGTGCCCCCCGAGTCCCTCTCCTCTGTGCCCAGGTGTCTCCGCCCTCCCCTCAGCCTCCCCCCATTCCCAGACCTGCCCTCCTCACTGCCCACATGGGACCATAACCTTCTTTCGAAAAAATTAAAATTCACGAAAACACATGTTATGTGGGTTCTAAGGTAGTCCGGAAATTGCACCACACATGCTTAGAAGGCACAGATTCACGGAATCCTCACCAGAGACTTCCATTTGACCCGAAACGCGTCCTAGCTGTCTTCTCTCCTGACCAACCGCGCACACCTGCAGATGTGTCCTTGTTCTGTGGTCGAAGTGAGAATTTTAAATCTTAATGAATGCTTGGCAGCACGGGAGCAGGGCAGACCTTGAAAGTGTGCGTGGGCGCGCGCACCCGCTCTGCGCCCCGGGAATGTGGGGTGGGGAGCAGCTTCGCCCCGCCTGCCTCATCCCATTCCCAGTGGAGCCAGCCGCTTACGCCACCAGGCACTCAAGCCACGCGGCTGTGGCACTCACAGCAAAAACTTAAATTAGCTTCACTAAGCAGAGCTGCAATTTCATCCTTTTCCTGTGCCCCATGGCACTTTTAAAGTAAATAAAAAGAAATTATTTCAAAATGCTCAATGGCATGAATCTTTTCAACTTTTCAGCAAAGGCAGCACATTCTAGATAATGATGGCTAAAGCATCCAGTTCTCTTCTCTAAAAGTTTCCGATACTTTTATTACAGAAAACTAAATTATGCATGTTTAAAGCAGAAACTTGCTTAGTGTCAGTCCAGATTTTACTTCCAAAAGTATCTGGGAGTAAATAATCACAAGAAATGCACTTTATCACTTGATCTATGCTGAGTCGGTACATAGGACTGAAGTAAGAAAATAGAAATTGGAAAGTAATACATTTTACATCTATGGTAACCACTGATGTAAAAACATAGGGTGCCTGTGGACCCAAAGCCCCTTCTCACGAAGGAAAGTAAGCTTCATCCCTAAAGCCATGTGGAGGTCACGGCGTGGGGCTTTCTGGCGCCCGAGTTGCAGACCCCTTCCCGAGGCCTTGCCTCCAGCCGTGAAGCAGAGCCCAGGAGAAGCTGTGTGTGATGATCAGACAATCATTCTCAATGGGGCCACAATCTACTAGTTTTCTAAAACCTCACAGTTAAAAATAGAATATCCTCTGATTGGAAAGAAGAATTCGGAAGCAATATCCCCAGGACCGTCCACGTGCTGAAACCTGCGGGTTAAAGTAGGAATCGTGGCGACGTTTGCATCCCAGCCTCCGTCAGGGTTCACGGGAAGAGCCTGAGCCACCCGACACTGTGGTCCCCTTCAAGATTGAGTCATTCTGGTTTTAGTTTTTTGAGGAATTGCCACACTGATTTCTACTGTTTCTGTTATATGAGAAACTCAAACAGAGAGTGAGGACCAAAATGGGTGCTGGATATTGGAAAGTAGAAAGAAAATGTGCAGCTGGGAAGGAGAGAAGGAGGGGGAAAGGAAGGAGGGGGGATGGGGTCAAAAAAAAAAGAATGGAAGAAAAATAATAGAAAAGCTTTGTAAATGAAGAAGGGAAGAAGGATTGAAAGAAGGGAGGGAAATGGAAAAAGAAAAAGAATTTTAAGATATGTTCAGGTACAGATTCCTTCTGATGAATGTGATCGTTATGAATGTAAAAAAGTACCAATAAAATTAATCTTTAAAAAATCAAATAATAACACTAAGTCATTCATTCATTCTTCTCCCCTCAAAGAGCACCATGCTGGTTGCTGAATGCTGAGAATGGTCCATGATCTAGAGTCATTCTCTAGCCCCAGGGCAGTCCCCACCCAATGACTAATGGATGTGGGGCTCAGATGCCCGGTTCTCTTGCTTTGACACGGGGACCGTGCAGGCACTGGAGCCTCCAAAGGCTCACGGACACTTCCAGGGCACGGCAGTTGGACTTTTCCCCATAGAACACAAAAGCCGTGCTGCACATGTGTCTCTCTTCCCAGTCTGTTCCCCAGGAAACCCGACCTAAGAAGCTCGGTACCAGAGGAGCATTGGAGAAGTGACCCCGAACCAGACATTTCATCTGTCCGAGGATCTAGTCACAATGAAGGGGCGTGGGGTGTGGTGGCACTGCAGTAGTCACCAGCAGAAGGGAATGAGCCAGCGCACACAAAGGCTCGGGTAAGGGGAGGCTTCGGAAGAGCTGAAACAGAACGCAGCTGGGCCTCCGCTGCAGTGGAAAGGACGGCGGAGGGCTGAGGCTGACGGATCATTGGTTTAAGGTAGATGTGGAGACGGCAGGCTTCCACACCACCATGCACACAGATTCACACCTCTGATAGCAAACAGACAAAGAGGAGTGCGGACCTCAGGCAGGCTGGCTGTGCCAAGGCTGGGGCCTTCATCAGGGAAAGTGGGACTGTGACTCATGGGATGAGGCATCAGGGTTACCTGACCCTAAACTTTTGAGTCCTTTGGGACACAGAAGTGGCCTGCTCCTCGATCTCAGGGGCTAAGGTCCCATCCCTGTTTGAAGACAGCCTAGAGGTCTCCCTCTTCAAAGACCATGCCCTGGGCCTGGGACAGGGGGTGAAGTCACAGAATTATTGCTGGTGGATCACAGGGTCTGGAAGGGAGGACAGAGTCTCCGCTTCGAAGCTGGGGGTCACGCTGACGTGTATGCCCAAGAAGAAACTGGGAAAGGACTCAGAGACTGGATTCAGTTGTTGCTGGATCTGTACAGAAATGTACACATCTCCATAGAGGAAAATGGATTCCTCTATCACTAGACATTGCTTAGCTTAGAGAAACACACACACATAATGGATGGGTGATCAGGAGGCTGGGACAGCCTCCCGAACAGGATTCACTGAGGCTGGTCCTAGCTATTGCTGCCGATGTCCACCCTGCCGGCAACTACGGCCAGGCGGGGCACCCACCCACACAGCAATGCCTTCCGAGGAGGTTGATCGGCAATTTGGGAGTCACCTGTGACACTGGACACTTAATGTCTCATTTTCCTTTGGATCAACGCAATTCCAGGCAGGAGTTTGCCTTTCTCCCTCAGGCACTTTCACCTGAGACCATGGCATCTTCATAACTGGGTCCATGAGGGTGGGTTCCACTGGTCCCAGGGCATTAAAGCCCGGAAATGGCAGTGTGATTAAAATATAGCGCTTGAAGGTACAGCATCTTATGAATGATACCCTGGGAGCACTGGACTCAATTCAGAGCCCGGTACATCCTCTGACACTGAGGCTGACACATGCCAGCAGGCAGGGTGACGGCGGGATGACCCTGCCTGTCACCGCTGTGTCCCGCTGGGAGCGTTCGCACTTCCCTAGCTCACGAGTTTGTTTTTGGGATGGAAGGCTATAGTGACCATCTGTGGCTCCAGATGTTCTTGGGGGAAGGACGATGAGAGGATGAGAAAATAAAGAAAAGACAACAGCTGAGGTCAGGCGGAGCCTTTACCCTCCTGACGGGCGGAAAGGAACTGGGCAACCACTGCAGCACGTTTATGTATACACTCAGGAAGATGTCAACTTCAACCCTGCTGCCTAACACCTTGTTTGCCTGGCTGGCCTGGGACCCTTGCCTTCTTGGAGCTGGAGCAGCTTATTTATGGGGCGTGTTTTGGGCTCTCTGTGTTTTCAGGGCTGGCCTTGCTTTAGTCCCACACATATGATCAATCTCCAGCTTCCACAGCTCCCTACAGAGGGCCCAGATCCCAGAGGGAGAGGGCTACTACCTACTGGAAGACATGGTGGAAATAACAAGCACTCTTAAGACGCAGTTGTCACCCACGCATCATAGATGTATGTGAGTAGGAATAAACTCCAGTCATCAGGCAGATGCAGGGCTGAAATCACACAGTGAAGACCAGGAGGAACCCATTGGCACCCAGAAAGGTCGCGGTGAAAACCCCTCAGAACCCCTCCCCCAATGTGACTGTCAACAGACAAGAATGGCAAGATGACCCAAGCCCCAGGCCCTTGGAGGATGGGATCGAAACCTGGACCTCTCCATCCAGTAAGCCGCCTATGTCAGCCGAGGTGCTGCCCATCCTTGTGGCAAGGGGCGGGGCTGTCTAGAATTGTGGGGGCTACAAGTTCTGGCCTTGTGATCAGCTGAAGTTGCAAGAGCTCCAATTTGTTTCGACAGTCTTCTTCTTTCAAGTTTTTCTGGGAAATGAACCAGCCAGGACCTGAGAGGTCTGCTTCCCATGGTGCGCACCGCACACACTGGGCATGTGTGTCTGAGAAGCACAAGCGGGGCGGGTGGGAGTCGGGGTCTGTGCCTTCGGGGAGAGGCACCCGTTCCTCTGAGTCAGTCTCTGCGAACAGCTGTGAGCGCAGGGGAATCTTGGCTCCTGGGCTGGTGTGGACACCAATGCACAGCTTTCCGTTCATGTTTCTGAATTTGGCCTGGTTTTGAGCTTCACATCATGTGACTCTAGAGCCACAGAATATGTTTATTTTCATAGCACATCCTAAGCAGTGAGATGGCGAATGATAAGTAAGAACGATACCAGTGGTTGCCACATAGCAGCTGCTTGCTGTGAGCCAGATGGACCCTAAACTCTTAGACTTAATGCCACGTAACCGTGACAACGATCCTCTGCACAATGTCCTGTACTTGTTCTTGGAGAGAGGGCAAAACTTCAGCCAGGCACAGTGGAGTACCTTTCCCAGCACAAGTCTAGAAGTGACCAGCATGCACATCGAAACTTCCAAGCCTTCAACTTATGTGTTACATTTTACAGATAATCTGAGAAATATAAAAAGTACATATTTATGCCAGGGAAATAATTTTAATTTAAATGTCCTACTTATTCACTTAATCATACCATTTAATAATTAGATATAAATATGCTAACTATTTTGCTGAAAAGACTTTGTGTTGAGACATTATGCAAAATGAAACAAATCACTACCAATGACTCCTTATTATAAATTGCTTTTCTGAAGCAGATTCTCCACATCCTGGTTGTCTCGCCTGTGGAATGCCGGCCACAGCCTCTAATGGGGTTTTTGCCTCACTAGTCTGAAACTTGGAGCTAAAAGCACAGAAATTCCTACCCCCAAAATACTAAGTTTGTGAAATAAATAGTGTTGCGAAGCCTGAAACCCTCTTTGAGCACCTTTTCTGTCCTAGTTAATGATTCTCTTCTCTGCCTCAAATGCTTGATTTGCGACCTACTGCAGCTCATTGGGAAGAGCCTGGTGACTAGTTAATCATGGATGGAGCCTAAATTATTCCTTTCTGAGATATTGGGAAGTCTTCGGGAGTAGCAAAATATCAGCACATGGAAGAGGAAAAGAATTTTGTTATTTCATTCGGAAGAACATCATGGCCCTGAAATCTTATCAAATAAGCAATAAATGAATACATAAAAATTTAAAAATATTGCTACACCTAACATACCTGGTTTATTTCCTACAGGTGAACTTGAATCAACCATAATATAAAATGTGAAGGACAAAGAAATTTTATAATTTCTGCAAAGAAGTACGAGGTAGGAAAGATACAAGCATCCAGTACTGAAAATGGAAGGAAAAATCAAATCATTTTTTATTTTGTCCTATAACACTTAGGTGTGACTTCAGTATGACTTTTAGACACAAATATGAATATACCAACTGAAGCTGGGGTTGTGTCACCGAACTCCTCACCAGCTAGGGCAAGACAGCATGTCCCTTAACTCCTGCTCCACATTCAACCCTCCTGCTTTTGCTGGGTTCCCTGGGAAGCTGTGTAATCCTTTAACAACGGCCTCTCCTTCCTAGGCGACCCGAGGATTCTAGACGATACAGGGAAAGTGATCAGCACGTCTAGAATAAGTCAAAGCGTTCCAGGTAAGAGAGTGAGACATGGGAGAAGGGATCTTTTTTTATAGGGAAATGAGGTTTTTTGGTTTTTTTTGTTTTTGTTTTTGTTTTTTTAACAGAAAAGATTTATGGAGACCTGGGTTGAGGGGACAGGGACACTCCTGCTGGGCTGCCTGCTGCCATTTGCATGAGCTGGCTGGGGCTCCGGGGTCCGCCCCGAGTGACCCCACCTCACTCCCTACCTGGGGGTGAGTGGGGGTCCCACAGATGTGAACACAGAGCCCCAGTCTCCTCCTTCCAGCTTCTCTGATTCTCCTGCTGCGACAGTGCAAGGAACCTTCCCCAAATCTCGAGCAGCAGGACCATGGGGGCCCCCTGGAGCCCCCAAAGCCCTTCTGAAGAGGGGCTCTGTGGTGGCCGTGTTGTCCTGTCCTCAAGAACAGCCAGCTACGCTTTCGGATCAGCACGTCCAGACCTAAAAATATGGCTAATGAATGTGCAAGCCCTGGTTCTCGAGCGCATGTAACACAATTTCTCAGAAAACAAAACCCAGTTCTCTAAGGAACTGAATATTGATATTAACTTGCAGGTATTTCAGGAACCCACATGATGTGTGAGTTAGGAATCACTTGAACAATGCATAAGAAATGGTCTTCCCCCTGGGTTGTTTTTGGCTGTTTTTGTATCTAACAGTTTAAAAAGAAAAAAGGCCCAGGTTTCACCTGGCACAAGCAGCAAAACATAAATATCTTAAATTTTCTGAGAAGAAAATCTATAAACACAATGGCAAATAGGCAAAGCCTGAGGAATGGCGGTCTGCATTTTAAGCCACTGCCTGCTGTGCTGTCTTTAGGAACCGTTCAGACTAATTTTTTTTTCTGTTTTTATTTTGAATTTCTCACCAGGCCATTGTTTCCAGCAGAAACTGAGATTACCTAGACTTTTTAAAGTAATTAAGCAGCACTCATTCATCAGATTCAGCTGACAGTTTTCCAAGACTGTAATTGCGCTTGCACCGCCTCGTCTCCATTGACAAATGCGAACCCAGTCGCGCTGCTGGGGGAGGGCGTATCTGGTAGCAGTTCGGAGGGGAGGCGCTGGACAGACGCGGCACAGGGAGCAGCAGGCTGGTGCCGCAGCTCAGCTCCCGCGTGGCGTCCCTGTCCTCTCTCCCCGTCAGGCTGTGGCCCTCCCCAGAGACCCGTGCCCCGTACCCCTGGGCCCCTGTGGCCGTCAAGCAGCAGAGGTCACCAGTCAGTGCCGAGGACCGTGTCAGACACAAGAGGAGTCTATCTCGCTGAAAGCCTGCCTTTGAACCCAAAAGCTTTTTTTATTAGTGCACGTTTGCAATGCATACTATTTACATTCCTGCTGGGGAGCTGGTGCGAGCACAGAACACATTTGCATCCTTTTTTCACACCCCTCCCTCCGTCTCTTGATCCCTTTCCAATTTGAGCACCATCTCTCTCTGTTTCCTATTACCTATCCTTTATTTGGCTCTTTATATTTGAGTTTCTCATATAAGAGAAACCATGTGACATTTAAACTTGCACATCTGATTTATTTCTCTTTATTTTCCATTATGGTCTTAAATCGCATCCATTTTCTTACAAATGGCTCAAATTTGTCCTTTATGGTACAGTACTACTCCATTGTGTATAAATACTACATTTTATTTACCCATTCATTGGCTGATGGGCTTACAGGCTGCTTCCAAGATTTAGTTGTTATGAACTGTGCTGCTAGAGACATAGGTATACATGTATCACTGTAACATGATGTCTCTCTTTTGGAATGATATCTACGAGGAGACTAACTGGGTCAAATGGGATTTGTAGTTTTAGTTTTTTGAGGATTTTGAGGATTGCCATGGTGGCCGTACAGTTTACACTGCCGCCAACAATGCTGAAAGGTTCCTTTCTCCTCGCAGCCTCATCAGAATTTGTTGTTATTTGATTTCTTGGTAATGAATAATGGCCATTCTTTCTGGTGTAAGATGGAATCTAAGTGATGTTTTAATATGCTTTACTTTAATGGCCAGTGATGTTGAACACTTTTTCACGGCAATTTGTACTCCTTCTGAGAAAAAGCTATTTGTTTCAGTTGCTCATTTTTTGATTGGGTCTTTTAATTGGAGGATCTAATTCTTTAAACCCAAAAGCTTTTAAACTCACAAGTGGTATGGAGAAATCAACTCTTTATTCATTCACCCAACAAATATTTATTGGACAACTGCAGTACCTTGTGGGCTGGGTAGGATAGGGGAACACGTGGGGAGCAAAATAAGAAAGCCGCCTTTTGTAAGTTCAGCACAAAGAGAATTATTTAAGGCAGCAAGTTCAACAAACAATGCTATTTTCCTTCCATCTATTAGTCATTCTTTGATGCCTACTCCATGAATTTGAATCCAGCAGCAGTCCCACTCCTCACATGCATGCTGTTTGCTTTTTTTTGCTTTTCATTTCCTCCTCACCAGATGGCTATGAAACGTAGAATCTTAGAATTCATCTTTCCTCGGTCCATGTGTCCCTCCCCCAACCAACGTAAGAGCTTTGGAAGGTAGGTCTCATTTCATTAATCTTCACATCTGTACCAGTCATGGTCCCACTCCCAGAACAAAATACCCAGCACCTGTAATTGAAAGGAGGAGAGGTTTGTTTGGCTCAGTCCTTGGGGTTCAGCCCATGGCAGGCCAGCGCCAAGGCGGAGACGGCACAGCAGAGTATGGAGGAGGACAGCGCCTCCCCTATGGCAGCCAGGAAGCAGCGAAAGCAGAGAGAAGCTGGGGGCGAGAACTCACGTCAGACTCTCCTGACCACTTCCGATCAGACCCTGCCTCCAACAGCAGGTCAGCCACGAGTTCATTAGTGGATCCATCCCCATGACTCAGTCACCTTCCAAGCACCCCACTGTGAACACGTGAGACTTTGGGGGATGTTTTAGATCTAACAGTAACAATGTTCCTTCTGCAGGTTCTATCAAAGTGCCCCAGATCATAATAACACAAGAAAATGGCCTCTGTGAGCCTACTAACAAGGACTCTATTTCCCTTTACTCCGTGAGCACTTCCTGTCTAGAATATTCTCTCTGACCAAGAAGAGTAAGATAGGCCAGAGATGGTGACCCTTCTAGACTTTCCAGTGTGGCACATGTGCTGTAGGTTCACCACCACTGCTACAGGCCATCCCCCCCCCCTTATTTATAGCACAAAAAAAAGTTCATTTAAGCATTATTTTTATTATTATCAGACATAGTGAACTGCTATCTTATATCTTATTAGTACTGTTTAAATAACTATGGCTATTTTTCACCTATACCTAATATACATAAGCATCCTATCAGTTTTCAAGTGAGGGGAGCAACTGCTTGAACCTGCAATCAAGAACCTCATCGTCTAGTGACCAGCAGAGGAGAAGGCAGGGATGGCTGCCCCGGAAGGTAGAACAGATGGTGCGAGAGAGCCGTGTTGGGAGAGCCGGGCCAGGGAGCCTCTACTCAGAGCGCTGCACGGGAAAGTCTCGTGGACACATCTGGTCTCGAGGGAGCTTCCTGTCCCCTGCTAATGCTGCCCCAGCTCTGGGATTAGCTAGACTCCACGTGCTGGGTAAACAGTCTAATGAAGGAAGAGCAGCAGCTCAAGGGGCCAGAGTTGCGCTGCTCAGCCAGAAAGGTGCAGGTGTGGCCCTCAAACGGCCTGAGGCACGGGGGCTGGGCCTGTCCACACAGCTGCCTCCGTGTGCTGGGCTCCTGCAGTGTGCATTTGTGGTCGCATCTCCAAGTTTGATTTTCTCCTTCACCCCCACCTTCTTCCACCACCAACTGCTGAGTGCTTGACACCCACAGGTGAGCGTCAGCAGTGACCTCAGCCACGTGTAATTAGGACAAACCTGCTACTGCCTGGGAATGTGAAAAATCAACTGTCCTTCAGCTGTGTTTCCTTTTAGTAGAATGCTGGTTTTAAATTGCTTCTCTGTCAAAAAATGATGAATTTTGCATAACCACAATCTCTTCCTTACATTTTTAAGGATGTGTTCAAACCCAGGTAAGTGATGTGAGGACAGAATACTTGCCTCAATGCTGATAATCAATCCATAGAGGTGTTAACTTACTTTCTGAAGGGTCATTTTGACTATATCCCAAACCAAACAAAATAGAATTGCTATTACCCAATTGGGCCTTAACACCGGCACTATGTGAAGAATCCCTACTTATTCAAAATATCTGCTTGCTGATGTCAAATCAGAACATGTTAAGCCAAAGACCAACTACACTAACAATAATTGAGCATTTTGTAAAATAGCAAGCATTAAGGCATTAATTCTTGAAGATTTTCCATGCCACTAAATTGAACATATAATATTACTGTACAACACTGCAGACAAAAGAGGTCAAGCTTTAATTTAACTAACATTCTCACCTATATTTATTGTATTTATCTTTCAGCTAAAGCTGCTACCACAAATTAGTTAATAATTCCCTAGTGTTTGAATTCCTGATAAATATAAGTCTACTATGTCTCGCCATTAGATTTCAGGTTGTCATTATCACTAATTTTCATTGACATCTAGTAACAAATTTGTTTGCATTGATTTTTGGTTCATTTTCAGCTGGTGTTAAGCAGTGCAATAAATCATCTGTCCTTGAGGGATTTTAGATAACTGAACTAAGAGATTTAGTTCACGATGAAAAGTAAGACAATAGTATATGCAGATTAACTGAGACACAAGTGACAAGCAGACAACCAGAAGTTAATTCAGCAAGGGCTGTCATGGTACACCGTAACTCTTGCAAACCGTACCTGGTGATTTCATAATTCTAACTACATCTGGAAATTGTGTCCCATCTTATGGCCTTTCCAAACGTCTGCATTCTAAGAAATGTCTTCTCATTCTTTCTGTTCAGAAAACAACAATCGGCGAAGAATACTTTGCAAGTAGGACCTCAATTCCAGATGGCGGGAGCGACTCCCAGAGAAACCCTCCGAGGCTTCGGGCGCCAGGGTCCTAAGAGGAAGGCACCGCGCAGCTGAGAGTCGCGGGGAGAGCTGACAGAGCTGCTGTCGGGTTTCCCTCAGTAGACCCCAGGACTGCCCGAGTCTGTCCCTCCCGAGTCACAGCCTCCCCTTTTCATCTCAGAGGAGGAATTCAAGCCTCATTTTGCTCCAACTCCTCATTTGCCGTTGTTTGAGAAATTTCCCTCCACTGTGAATCATCGCAGGTGAACGCATGTCCCTGGATGCCTTCCAGAAAGCTGGAACGAGCCCCTGGGGAGTCCCTGGGTTTCTTTCCATAGCTGTGGCTTCTGAGGACTCCACTGGGAGCCAGATGCCATAAACCAGGAGCCGCCGTGCTGGACAGCGCTACAGGGGCACTTGGCTGTGCGGCAGGAGAGGTTGAGGCTGCAGTTCAGTCAGCTGCAGCCACTTGGGAAGACTAGATGGCAGGAAGTGAGCAAGGTTGTGGGCTAGGGAATCAAGGAGGGAAACACTGTTACTGAAAAAGCCAGAGGAAAAAATGCGTTAGTCTCAGAACCCTGATTAGAAGAGTGGGCCCGGACTCACTCTGCAGCCGGGTTCGGCTGCACAGCCAGGGCTCACTCCCCTCTCCCCGTGGCCACACTGTCCCTGCTTCCAAGCCGAACAGACGCTGACCACAGCCACCGGGCACCTCCCAAGTCAGGAGCTCTGAACCGGGAGAATAAATCAGGGCTGCTGGTCAGACGCTAATCTCCCTTCTTGTTCCCAAGAGCGTTTTGTACTGACAGATTCATCATCATGAACCCACATTCACCGTTCTATATAAAATCATTAAGATTTGCTGCTGTAATACTGTAGAAAGCACACATAAGCTTTATTGGGATTTTGGGGCACTTGATTTCATCAAAAGTAGGCTGTTTGAAGCTACTGCAATTTGTCCGGAATGTGGTTTCTGAGGTCATTACTATCCCGGGACCCAGTAAAAGTTTCAGTTTTTCTTCTGACTTGTAATTTCTCTATTTTCTTGTCCTACTCTATATATCAGACTCTCTCCCTTAGAAGTCTTTTCCCCTAACAACTGATAAAATTATAGAATGCAAATTAAATACAAAATCAAACACTTACTGAGCAACCATCTTCTATACACAGATAATGAATAATATGAACGTAACTGCAATTAATGAATTCTAGTCAGCATTCATTGAACATTCACACTGTATTATTTCATTATTTCATTAAATTCCCATGAAATGTCTGTGAAGCAGTGATCTTTATAGGGTCGTTATTTTTCTGGTTGAGAATTAAGAGGTAGAAAATTTACAGAACTGGCTAGAGTGTACATAAATGTTGTACTTAATAGCTAGGACTATTTTTTTAAAGCGACACAGGGCAATAAATGTTTAAAATGAAGGTTAAATTCCACAGAAAGAATTTCCTGAGAAGGCACATGATGCATTAGTAAACAAATTGGGCAATCATTTAGTGTCATGCAACTGTACACTATGGCAGCATTTGGAAGCTGCCAATGGGATGTGTGACTGGAGCAGAGGTTGGATGAAAGGCCAGAGGAAACTGCAATTGGAAAAGCCGGCTGGAACCCAGCTGTAGAAGATGCTTCTGCCCCCACCAAGGGTCTGAGGCGTTGCTTTGTGCTCAAGGTGACACCTGTGGAAGTTCCTGAGCAGGAAGTGACGTGCACGGTGATGCAGTTTAGGATGTAAGTCTGGCAATAGCAGGCACGACTGAAGCCCAGGGGAGAGGTGTGGAACAGGGAGAACCTCTGGAAGAACCCAGCAGTCTCCCAAGGACCTCAACGAGAAGGTGGTGGTAGGAAAGGGAAGGAAGGCTGAGGACTGTGCGTCAATGAGAAACAAGAGTTGGCGGTGGCTTCGCGGGGGCCGTCAGAGCATAACCAGGGAGGGGCCTTGAGAACCGAGCCTGAGAGAAGGGGGTCGGGGAAGAGGAGCTGCGTGGAGAGATGAGTGGGGACCCCTTCAGAAGTGACACGGGCCACTGAGGGGCATGCAGGCCACCAGGACTAAGAGTTGGTGGAAACGGGAGTCTCGTGAGGCTAAATGAGAGAGACGGCAATTACGGCATGCCTCTGTTGTGATTTGTTGTGCGTATTTCTTAAGCACTATATCTCTTATCTTTATTATTTTTAAAAACTGCATCCTTCAGCTACTCTCCAATAACAGTGACCTGGCAATGAGGCACAATCTTCTTTTCCTATAGATTACTTTCTAAGAAGTGAGCTAAATTTTTGTTTTATATCTAAAATTGTCTATAAACTTTGCCTCTTGCCAATTAATATCCCATGAAATTGAAAGGAAACACTAATTTTCCTTAGGTGCCGGAGCTTTGCTGGTGGTTTGCCTCTGGGACCATGCGACTCTGCACCTTATCTTTGTCCCCTCGTCCCAGCAAGTGTGCCTGGCAGGGAGGGGAACAACGGAAGGGGCGAGGCAACGACTCCGAGCTGGCTGGAGTGAGTGCATGGGTTTCCTTCTGAAAGCTCTGTCTCCACGGGTGACCGCAGGAAGTGGCCGCCCAGGTGCACCGACACCAGTTATTTATTAGCCGGTGTCTATGAGAGCTGTGCCAAACGCTTTCTGACTACAGAGCCCTCACCTACAGGTCCTGCGTCCATGGAGTCAGCCCACTGCAGATCACAAGCATTTCAAAAATTCATCTGAAAAACCTGAACTGAATGTACGCTCTCTTCTTGTGATTATTCACCAGACCCTCTAATGTGACCACTATTTACATAGCACTTACATTGTACTACGAATTATCGGAGACCTAGAGGTGATTTAATGCACATGGGAGGATGAGTATAGATTATATGAGAGTGCTACACCAATTTATACAAATTTCATATCTGCAAGGGACCCTGGAGCCCCATCCCCCTCAGACACAGAGGTTTGCACGCAGCTAAATGGAATATGAAGCCAATACTGCTGCTGAGTTGTCGGAAGGAAAACAGGTGGAGAAATTTTCCACTCAGCTCTACGAGCGCAATGCAAATCGTTCGGTTTACAAGGCAGGCAAGGGCTGTTCACACAGGCCCAGCCTCTCGGACGCAGCCAGACCCAAGCAACCCCACAACTACGTCTCAGATGGGGTCCGCTCCATGGGCCCTGCAGAGTGTAGGCTTCATAGGGTCACTGAGTCGAGATCTGAAAGCTGTCCTCACAACCAGCTGGGCAGACGTACAGACAAGAAAACCCAGACTTTCAAAGGAAAATCTCTACCCAGGTTTACCCAGCTAGAGGGTACTGGGCCAGGATTTATAAATTTCAGTGTTCTCTACGAGGCAGCGCAAGCACTGACCTCTTGTTGGAATGTGAGCATCCATTCTCTAGGTTTATCTCACTTGCAGCTTTCACTTAAGACTCCTCGTCAATAAACTGCAGATTTTTAAGTGCAGCCACTTAACAATGACGTGATTCAGAACACATCCACACTTTGCCCTGCAGCTCCAGGATTCTGTCCTGCCCGGGCACAGCCTCCGGGACCACGGGAAGTCAGCAGTGAGACAGAACCAGCCCTGCTCGACGAGCCAACAGCTGTCCCTCCTTTTTTCTTTTCTTTTCCCCCTCTCTCTCACATTTCTGGCTCTGTCTGCCTCCCTTCCTCCCTCCCACCTTCTCCCTCCCTCTCATTATATATGCTTGGAAAAGCTACTTGTGCAGTATGTTATTTTCAGTTATACAACACATGAAGCAAAATATTTTCCCGCAAAACACTTTTTCTCTATCAAAAAGACATATTGCACCCAGACTCTCGAGCACCAGATTGCCGGGAAGCGAAGTGTGTTCACCCCAGCACGGGATGTGAGCCCATCTCGACCAGCTGCTGGGAGGAGAGGTGGCGGGCGGGGCCGCAGGTGCGACACAAAAATACCCGAAAAGGAGAGCTAACTTCCAGGTCTGCCTTTTTAAAATGCCTTGAAAGCCTTGCTTGTAGTTTATAACACTGAGTTTGTCTTGTTATCCAGCATTTATTTCCAGAAAAAATTTTTTAAATTCTTTGTGTAGGAGGAGCAATATAAAACTGTCTCGTATATCAAGACTATAATTACTACTGTATACTCAGGCTGAAGTACACAGTGCAAGTGGCACCTACAGGAGCCGGCAGCAGGCGTGCCCCTTGGTGCACCACCATTCCCACACGGAGGGGAATGATTCGCCTGCCTTCCTGCTTCTTGTCCTCCGGGCATTTTGCTGTAGGGGTGGAATGCTTGCTCCTGTCCCCCTATGTCTTAGAAGACTGCGGAGCAGTGGGCGCTGCTGTGGCACCTATGACCTCTGTGGAGATCACGTAGCTGTCTTCTGTGTGCTCAAAAATCAAAGCACAGACCAAGGGGGCCATTAATAAATTCTTTTTTTAAGCTGGAAAGGAACCCGAGCCTTGCGATTCAAGCACAACCACTTGAGATCTAAAAATGCTTTGTAACAGCAATAGCAAAAAGCTGCAAATTTGATTCTTTCAATTTGCATTTTCTGCTTTGGTGGTACTGTTCTATACGCAGACCACTAAGTACATTGATATCAGCTATGAACTGTAGAGGAGTTAGAGGTAGTTTTCTAGCTGTAAAAGTGCATTTTAGAAAGCATTTGGCGTGCATTTAAAATTTCTAAAATTTGTGAATAAAAAGTAAGAATGCTTTTCTTAGCTGGTAAGGCAATTCCTGCATCTCCAGAACTTCTGGAGAAGTCCTAGCTTAGGAAAGGGGCAGATGGAGAAGGTGTAGACCTCTCCGTCAGTGTGGGTGATGCGGGCCTTGAGAAGCAGAAGTGGGCCTGGGGAAGACTTTATTATTACCCCAGGAGTGAACCAGTGTTCAAAGATAGAGGTTTGTCTCAAGTAGGCGAAGACATCTAAGCATGTCTCCTTGACTCTGCGACCACCCCGCAAGAAACTACTGGGTGTCACTTGTCATTGCAAAGGGGGTCACTGCACTCTCATAGGCAGCCAGTGGGCTTCTCAGAAACTGCTTCTGGGTACCATGTCCTTCTTTGCAAGATGTGTACGGGCCAGGAGCCAGAGGAGGAGTTCCAGGGCCAAGGAAGGGACACTCCTACCTCACCGTGCTGGGAGAGCACAGAAGAGAGACTTCTCCAGGGTTACCTAACACGCTCCCCTCGAATTTCACCTGGGCACTGATGCACCCGAGAGCATGGCGATGACCAGACAGGAGGTTGCCAAAGTGCTCTGAGAGAAGTCTAACAGCAAACAACGGCGTGTCCCCCTTCTCCATCACCCACCCTCAAATCTAAGTCACCATTTCTACCGGTGTGACTTTTGCAACAAAATTCCATTGCAGCTTGAAAAGACAACTTTTGAAGTTTGAAAAGGCAAACTCATTTGTAAATGAAAGTTGCAAATATTATTTGAGATTATCTTACATCAATGTATTAGTTTTGGAAACAAGCATTGGAAGGATTCTGTAAAGGATGGCAACCCTGCTGTCATGTTCTGCCTATGCCGGCACCACAACCTCCCCCATAGGAGCTGTCAACACGGAAAAATACATCTGCCACTTCCTACTACTGAATGGAAATTAATCCTTCATCCATCTTCTGTCATTTTTATAGTCTCAAGAATTGCTGGTAGTTATGTACCATGTTTTGATATTGTTATTATGGTAATATATGGAATTTTGCAACTGATTACATCATTTTGTTGTAGACCCAATTTGGTGCTCCTGGTCCCTACTTTAGCAAAATGAGGCTTTTGATTCAGAAGCGTGGGGTAGTAGTCTACTTTATACTACATCCCAGGCACTCCTGTTCCGTTTGACCTTTGACATTGTAAGAAAGTAGAACCAACAAAAGCAAAAAGTCAGGGCCCTGGAGCTTTACTGTTAGATCTCTGTGCAATGAAACACTAAAACTCTATAAAATATTCCGTATGTGCAAGACATAATGAACTTTTCTATTTTCTTGTTTCTCCCCTCTAGTTAAGCTCATTTAACTTAAAATACATGTGCCTACAATTTATTGCCAGTTATACTCACTTTATGAAAAAAAGATTGAAAAGCAAAAGGTGGCAAGATTTTGTTAAAAAAGCGTTACAGTTCTTATAAATTGCAAAATGATATAAATGTATAGTCTTCACTTTTTAATGAAACGCAGAGTATTTTTAAAACTCATCCTTCTGGGTTTGACCGACCCCTCGCACCTTCCTCTCCGGAAGCCTGAGGAGGAAAAGTGAGTTGAAGCTTTGTCATCTCAGTCTTGATGCTAAAGGCAGCCGAGATTACTAATCGCTGCTGCTCCCTCGACCTCTTTATTATAAAATACGAGGGTACTGATGATGTAATTGCAGAAGTCAGAGCTCCAGCACCTCCTTCGGCACACACAACAGTTGCACACGAGGACCCAGTGTAAGCAGTCATCTCTGGAAAGGAAACCCACAGACTCCATCCTAGCACTAACCAAACACTGGAGGGGCAGGGCGCAAGAAGCTCGCGGGGCTCCAGACTGGAGGCTGAGCTGGGAAACATCTGGGTGACAGGATGCCGGTCTGTGACATCTTGGCTTTTAACCGTCTCCTGGAAACCCTCAACTTTTGTTCCCGGTTTGCCTCTTATTTTTCCCTCCAAAGCTCAAGGGCTCAGGGATACCCCGCGGGTACCGGTCCTGCATGGCCCTATGCAGATGCCCCCCTGAAAGTTGCCGGAAACTAACGCAGGCATCTTTCAGTCTGCGTTCCAAATGAAACAATGACTGGGAAGGCAGGGTCTCAATGGAATCCCACACATCAGAAATGCAGGCGAGCAGCTCCTAAGAACATACACTCAGAGAGCCCGCGGCTGGGAAGCGAAGTGCAGAGGGAAAAATCACCCAGACAGACAGGAATCACAGGCAGATGAGGATCGCAGCGGGGGCCGGACTTACCTGCGGGATTCTCCTTCACCGAAAGCCTTGCACGCAGCTGGGCAGCCCTCCCCCTCTGGGTGTCTGTGTTCGCCTTTCAGGAACGCCGCTTGCCGGCAATTGGGTCTCTGGTTTCCTTCCTTTATTCAGTCACAAGCAGCGGGAGCAGGGCAGGGGCTGCTGCGACCGGCTCCGGTGCCGCCCGACGCTCTCTGACCTGCAGCCCGCCGCTCCTGTCTCGTCAGCCCCTGCACCCCCAGAGCCTCCGCGGCGATCTCGCAACTTAGCTGCTGGCACCCAACTGCCTTTGGCTCCTCATCTTCTTGCCAGATTCCTCGGGCGGCTCATAGCTCGCCCGCTTCTCTAAGAAAGCAAAATGGGCTCTCTCCCTGCGGCCGGCAGCCAGCGCGAGGCAGGCGCATCTCAATCGAGGTGAGGAGCCGGCGGGTGCTGCTGGAACTTCACCAGGCTGGGAATGCAGCACAGACGCCCGGGCTCCCTCTGCCGCGCGCTGGTGGCCACAGCCCGTCCCCGAGGCGCTCTGTGGCCCTGCCAGGTGTGGCCGTCACCGCGGCACTGACAGCCCCGGCGTGGGCACAGCAGCTGTCTTCCCTGTCACTGGAGGGTGACCTGGGAGACCTCAGATGGCCGGCTCTGCCAGCGGCACTGTAGATTAGCAAAGATAATTATTAAATTAGCCACGGCAGTTAGTAATCACTGCTTTAAATGAATGGAGTTGGCTGCGCGTGGGGTCTCAGAACGCACCCTGCGCACAGTGCGGGCCCAGCTGGACCCCCGGAAGCAGTGGGCAGGACCCTTGCGGGGGGAGGAGACAGCGCACACGTCTCACCCCGGCGGCCGCGGCTGCTGTCAGCGGGGATGGAGAGCCACTTGAAGGTGATTCCTCCACATTTCAGGTGGAAAACACATACACACATCAAAGTAGGAAATGGTGAACCCGGGCTAGAGAGCGTTTTCTCCTCGCTCAGGCGTGAGGTCTCCTTTGAGGTTAGCACTTTAAGGCTGTAGCTACCATCTGAACGGGCCTGCCAGCTCCCTTGGTCTGCCGAGTAGAGGGGGTGGGGGAGTCGTGGCTCCTGCTTCCCATCAATTAAGCACTCTCAACCCTCTAAGCCTCCTGTTGAACAAATATAAAAAGTACCGAATCTTAAAATAGAGCCTGAAAGGAGCTCAAGCCCTAGAATAATTTGTAGGCTTTAAGCTGCATCTGGTCTCCTGGCTTAGTTCTTTTATTTTCTTTGCTTTGTAGAAAATAGGAGGATGTTTCCAAGCCTGAGAAACAGGCAACTAGTAGCTGAGATTAAACAGGATAAGAAGTGTGCAATCGGACTTGCACACATCAGGGTGAGTGTGTTCAGATCAACTTTGGAATCGACTCTGCCTTCCCACGGACATTTAACACACCCGCAGCTTCCAGCAAAATGAACAGCTATGCCCAAGAGAGCATTTTTTGGCAGAAATTGTGGCAAAACATACTATATGTGTAAAACCCACCATACATGATGACCGATAAATAACCTGCTCTGTGACTTAAAGGAAACTACCCCCAAATTTGGCAAAACACACACACCAGAGTCTGGCAGCTGAGCCCTCCCGCGGGAGCTGCTGAGCGCCAAGGCCCCGGGCGGGGGCCACGGCACAGCCAGGCACTGAGCTCGCTGCCTCTGCGCTGCCTGAGAGCCCTAGGGTGGAGCTCTGGACCTCAGTCAGATCTCCAAGAACATAATGGGCAGTGCTGGGCTCCCCACAAAGGAAAACTGAGAGGCTACAAGGCACTGTTTTGAAGAGTGTCCTTCCATACGTAAAGGGAGGACACAAGATAAACGCATACTCACGGTCTGCTCTTTCTTGGGTGCACAGTAACTGCGCCACACACGTACGCCGTCCTCAGCCGAGAGCCCTCAGTGCCCAGCTTCGTGCAGCATGCAGCCCTCTGTACACAGGGACACACGCACTTGCCTTACATTTTAACGTACAGAAAGGAAGAGGAGTAAAAGAGTCCTGACCACGAGAGGTCTACGTGTGTGTGTAGCCAAGGGAAGGAGCCCTGGAGGCCTTGCTCTGTCTGCAATGCTTTCATAAAGGAAAGCACACTGGTGACCAAAGAGGACCCTGCTCCACGGGTGCTCCCGGGGGGAGCAGGGTTCTGGTCCGATGTTTCCAAGTGGGAAATGTTTACATCTCTGAAAGTGACAGGAATCGTGGCTCTGAGGTATGCTGGACACTGATAAATAGGCCACTTCTGGACCATGACAGAGCTTTCCGACTGCACTGACCTGCAGGGACCCCAAAACCCCTGCAGCACTTCCCTGGCTCTTGCTGGGTAGTTTTCACCGGCTGAGCCCCTGATTAGGATGCCGCACCATTACAACCGTGTGAGCGGGGCAGCAAGAGAGAGCCCTACACGAGGAGCGACACGCATTCCCTCTGTGCAAAGAGAAACCAACCCGCAGACTGGTCACACTAAACAGCACGGAATAGAAAACGGCAATTTCCACTCACACGCTTGCCCCTCGAAGGTACGTCCCCCCAAGCCTCCTCGAAGATTGACTGATGTAATAATAAGATCATGTCTTCTCCAGGTCCTTCAGCGGTAAAATCAGGAAGAAGCAAATCCCCAGACACCATTCACCTCCCCTAACCCAGGGGGAGCTGAGCCCGGGGGCCATCGCATGTGCAGGTGTGGGGGAATGTCCTTAGTCATTTCTCATTATTTGTAAAACTCGACCAAACCACAAAGATAAGGCAATTCTGGTAGAAATCTGTTACTTCCTGTGTAGCTAGATTTACATAGCAGAGGAGTTCTTGGAAAAATGTAAATCAACTCTATGTGCACTGAATCAGATTTTCACCTTTCCAGAAGTCCTTAACTGCTAGCTAATCACTATTAATTAAAACTAATCACAGAGCTCACTATGTGAAAAAAACAAAAATAAAAACAAACACAGATTTCTGTCCAGTCATTGGCTTTCTGTATCTATGGACATGAATTCGCCGAATAGATTAACTGTCAAGATCATTGCAGACAAACCATGTGATGATTAAAGCAGCATGCTGGTATTTCTAGCTTGTTAAGTGAGTAACGTGTAGGGAACAAATATTTGGGAATGAAGAGTCTAATGCAATTTGGAAAGATTTGCTTCATAAAGGTTCTAAGGTTGCAATCTAGACATTAGCATTAAGATTCTTCCTGAAATTAAAGCTTTCCATTACATCGAAGGTCACTAAAGAGCGTGCCTTTGGCAGAGCTGAGCGCGGAGCTGCAGCCGTGAGGCAGTGCGAGGGCTGCGTCTTCCTCTCTGCCCATCAGGGCTTGGTTCGCTCACTCTGGGGGAAGCCAGCAGCCGGGTCCCGGGGTCAGGCAGCCTGGAGCAAGCAAGCCCACCCGGAGAGGAGAGGAGCTAAGGCTCCTGTCCCAGCGGGCCGGAAACTGATTCCTCGGCCCCACAACCGCCCGCGCACATGTGCCACTTAGGGCCGCTCCTCCACGTCCGCAGACCGTGAGGTCCCCAGTGCAGGAGCACCCCGCGAGCCCGGGCTGCCGACCAGCAAACAGGAGCTGGGAGACGATGAATGATCATGCTTCAGAAAAAAATCCCCCAAAAACCAAAAGCCTTTGGAGCTTCCCAAAGAGGAATTAAATTGGGTATTATTACACTTTGGCACTGCAGGGCACCTGTGTTTTGAGAGGTAAAATTCTAGGCCTCACGAATCCAGTCACGAGATGGGGACACAGGTGCCCTCTTCATCGTATTGGCCGCCCTCGTCCGCGGGCTTGGTGCTGAGTCTCCGCGGCAGCGCCGGCTTCTCCCCAAGGGTGCTAACTGCTGATTCGCTCATCTGCCTGCCATTCCTCTTCGCGGCACCACTGCGGGACCAAAGGCCGGGCTCCTCGGAGGAAGTGGGAACTGGGCAGCGGTTCTGGGAGTGGGGCTGAGGCTCCGAAGACAGCTCTCCTCTCTTCGTGGTTCAGTGGCACCCTTGGTCCTCACCAGCTGCCTAGAGAGAGAGTGTGTGTGTGTGTGTGTGTGAATAAAGGTTCGATTCCATAAGCCCACAGCAGTGAGTCACAGTAGAATCTAAAGCTCAGCATCCTCAAAGCATCCTTACATTATTTTCTTCCTTGATACTTATCCTTAAAGCCAGTAAAGCACCATCGTGCTATGCTCACTGTCCGCTCGCCATGGTGATGAAGTAGACTCCCCGATCCTACAGAACCAGGAAATCTCAGAGACTGGGTTAAAAATTGGGCGTTAAGCTTTCAGTGCAAAACCGGCTTCACAGTGAAGCTGACATTAAAATATATAGCACAATTGGTAACTTTTTTTAAAAAAAAATTAGTATAGGGAGAGAAATTACTCAAGAAGACACTGGTGGGCTACTTCTGCATGGGTAATGATCGTTAGACGCTGTAATGATTACGGACTGAAGGCCGTGGGGGCGGCAGCACCCACCCTTTTACTCTGCCGTCTATTTATGACTTCCTTTTGTAAAATTAGGGTCAGAACGTATTCCAGCAAGTCATCAGAGTAAGGAATTTTAAAAGAGGCTCTAGATTTTTAAACATACAGCATTTGACTAAGAGCAAGATTTCTGTTTATTTTTTAAATCCACTTTCTCATTCTTTGACTTTGTTGATTCAGGGAACTCTGATTGAGTGACATAGCCCGGCCCAGTCCAGTTTGCTCCGGAGAATTCATCTTCTCTGACGTTGGTCAACTTCCTTGACTGCTCCAGGACTGGTTACTGCAAGTGCACAGAAGAATAGTTCCCACTGCTGCTCCTGCTGGTGAAGCAAATGGGGCATCTCCGGAAAGCAACACAGCACACACCCGCTGTGTGGCACACTACCACGTTAGCTCACAATCAATATATCCTTGGACTTCTTGCCAGAGATCGCTGTCAGTATTTGCTACTACTAACCTGCCTTCTATTCATAGTGATGGCATTTGCAGAGGAGGACATTTTTAAATTTAACGCCAATAATGTTTAGACTATCAAATGGCTTTCCACCAGTTACGACATTTATGTAACTTCCTGAGGTGCAGTGTGTTGTGTCTACATGCCGTGCATATAGGCCTTGTACATGTGTGTGCACATGTGCACATGTGCATGTTACCTGACTTACCCTATGTGGATTTCCAAATGCAAATTCTAATTTGATCTGATGAAGTAAAAGCCATAATCCCAACGGTTTTGTGTTTGCTCACTAAGGGTCTGTGCCCATTATCAGCTTTACAAGCTTGATAATAAATTTTCAAATAGATAGTAAACAGGCAGCAATCTGGAACCTGGCATAACCCTTGCAATGTTTTAGACACTCTGCATGCAAAACAAAACAAAATTAATGGTTGGTTACCAGCTTTTAATTCATGCTATAAAGCTAGATCCTCTCCTAAACCCGAATTCACACAAAAGAAAGACTGGCTTTCCTCTCGGAGAGCCCCAAGGAGAGGGGCTTCCGGCCTTGGACACAGCCCCTCTCCTCCGCCACCGCCCACGGAGCTTCCCACGCGGCCCTCCACACCCTGCTCCAGAGCCTCGGGACTAAGAGCTGCGACCCGCAGGCTCCCACGTGAGCATCTGGGAAACACTGACACTGTCCTGCACTTTCCAGTGTCCCGTGTCCCAGCTCAGTCCCGCTGTCTCCCCTGGGATCCTCCTCACCCCAACACTCAACGTCTGTGCTTCCTCCGGTGTCTGGCTCTTAAGCGGACAGGAGCCTCCCAACACAGCACCCCAAAGGGCAGCTGTGAGCTCGATTTTCAAGCTCACTTTGGAGCCCATTCCCACTGCGCCCCGGGAGCTGCCTAGGAGTGAGCTTCTGTGACCTCACATTGGGCAGGCTCTGCCTCGCCCCCCAAATCAAATCTGGGCGAACCTGGCCGCCCAACTCCAGGCTCCTAAACCTCAAAACAATCCCGTTTCTCCCGGGTGCTCTCCGTGGAGCAGGACGGAAGTGCGCATTCCAGCCAGGCGCCACATCCGGTCTCGGGAGTTTCTCCCTGCCACGTGTGTAAAATGGCACTGGGCCAGTGGAGCAGGCTGTCCAGGTGGCTTCTGAGAGGTCAGGTGCACTCGGCATTCGCCGGAAAGGCTGGCGGTCACTGAGACTTTCCAGCAGGAAAGGACAGGGTCATGGCCCTCACCTGTGCTCAGCACGAATGCCCGGCAGACCCAGGCTGGACCACCTCGCGGCCTGAAGCTGCCAGGGGAACTGAAGCATCTGTGGGTGGCTGGACCACAGCTCCCCACGCTGGTTTTCGGGTCTGGTGACAGAGTCCTACTGCACGGCCAGCAGCCCTAGGAGCCGCAGAGTTGGCGCCCGGCCAGGAAGGCAGGCTCTGCGATCCAGCCTGGCCCTGCGCCGTGTTCTTCAGCAGCACTTGTGCAGACTGCAGATCTGCCCGCCCACAGGGTCCCCCGGGGCACAGCGAGAGGCTGGGGAGCACAGAGCTGCCTGGGGGTGCGGTGCTAAACACCTGCTCCGCTCAATCTCCGCATGAACTTGACATCGCTTCTCCTTTTTCTAGTACTAGAGATTGAGTCTGGGGCCTTCACACTGAGCTGCATCCCCAAACCTTTTTATTTGTTTATTTTAACTTTGAGGCAGGATCTTGCTAAGTCACTAAGTTGCCTGGGCTGGGCTGGAACTTATGATCCTCCTGCCTTGGCTCCCAATCACAGACTGTGAACTGTCTTTTAACAGTAGCGCATTTATAGAGAAATGGATACATCTTGAAACCATGACGGTAAGCGAAATCAGTCAGACATACAACCTTAAATATCACATGACTTCGTTTATATGAGAAAATCAAAATATAAATGAAGAACAAAATAAAGTCAGGCGTGCTGGTGCTTCTAAGGTCAGCATTCAGGAGGCTGAGGCAGGAGGATTACTGTGAGTTTGAGGCCAGCCTGGGCTACATGGCAATGAGACCTGGTCTCAAAAAAATGGAAAAACAAAACAAAAAAAAAAACACAGAGTAAGATAAAAGATATATAATAGGAAGTAGGGAGATGGATCTTTCTTAAATGGGAATGAGGCCAAGGGACGGGGGAAAGGAGGGGAAGGGATCTAAAGAAAATGAGGATGTGTTATATGCACGCACCAACCACACACGAGGAACCTAGATGCCAGGCACTGCAAGCATGGACTGATAAAAAGTGACCAAAAAGCAGCTCAAGGAAACGTCTCTTAAAATTAGACGGATTAACTAGGGTAGCACAGCTCATAACCACAGTTAAAAATGAAAGCGGCTCACATGATACCCTGCATTCTTCTGGCAGGGACGATCTGTAGAGAGTTTGTGCTCTGGAGATCTAATTTTATAATAAAGAGAGGCACAGAAAGGGAACACATCCGAACCCTTAAAAAGTTGTACAAGACAGAAAATGAGTACATGAGACACGGTAACACTTCTCCGGAAAAGGAAAGCACAACAGAAACAGGCTCACAAAGCAGGTTAAGGAAAACAAAACAACACAGCATTTCACGTTCACTTTGGCAGCATATATACTAAAAACAAAAACAAAAACAAAACAAAAAAAACTATTTCAAATAAAAATTAGAAACAATAAAATTGATAAAAATAAAATATAAAAGAATAGCATCATCAGAATTAGAAAAGGCAGAAATAAGATGCCTGAATTCAGAAAATAATTAGAAATAAAAGCAAAAATATTTAAGAGATGCCAGATCGCATATGGAGTTTATAAACACAACTGTCATCATTTCAGGGGCACTATGACTAAAATGTTTAAATAAAAATACGCAAAATAGTAAAAAATAATTTATGGCAAAGTGATAACTATGGAAGATAATCAAAGAAAACTTAGAACACACATAATTGGAATACACCCCCAAAAAAAATTTAAAAAAAGGATCTTTAATTCAAAGAAAATCTATTGAAACTTAAAAAACATTTTTTTGGAACTGTGTTGCCGTTTTCCCAAATCCCTCTTGCCCGGGAAAGCCCCCGTGAAGATCACCAGCAGGGCAGACGACTGCAGACGGCCCGGACACCCGGACCCACGAGGAAAAGCCTCAGGACGGCCGCAGACTTCCTGACAGGTCTTACGCCGGGGGCACCGGGTCGCAGCTTCAGCCAAGGAAGCGCGAGTCATTGGCGCGATGGCCAAGCTGAGGCTGAGGAATAAGAGCGCAGCCTGGTTCGGACGCGCGGACACACAGACGCTACCGGCGAGTCACTCCCGCGGGCTCCTCGCGTGGAGAAGAACCCGGCCCCCGGGTGCAGGAGCCCGCGGCCCCTCAGCGCCCCCCGGAGTAGCCCTGCCCCAGAGAGCCCAGCTGGAGCCCCGCCTCGCCGGCAGGCACGACCACAGGGCTGCCGAGAACGTAAGCCATAGGAGATTCGGCTATCTCAGCCGCAGGATCTGTGCAGGAAAACCCGGCACTAGAGGCTCTAGGAAATAAGCAGCCCCTCAAGTTTCCTCAAATAAATTTCAGACAAAAACAGCCTAAAATGGAGAAGGAAACCCAGAGATAAAAGTGCACTTAAAAGGCTAACAAATGCACAGTTAGATACCATCTGGATTGTGATTGAAAGGGAGGGAAATACTTCCTTTTAGAGATAATTAGAAATTTAAACATGCAAATGGTTAATCAATGGTTAGAGAATCGCTGCTAACTGCAGAGTGTTTGCACAGAGGGTGTTAAAGAGTTGACGTGTTTTGAAGATGCCTACTGAAACATCTATAAGGAAAACGATATATTTGTGACTCACCTCAGTACAGGCTGAGGAAAGAAGAGGGGTACAGATGAGTGATTGGTCACAGGCTGACGAGCCCTAAAAGCTGACAGACAGCCGGGCGTTCCTTGTAACAATCTGCCTACTTTTTCTATGTCTAAAGTTTTACATAATAAAACGGTTGAAGTCATCTTATGACTGATGATCGTGCTCTACAGAACCAGTTTACTTTGTGATGCACTGAATATTTCTAGGCCCTTATAAAGGAAAGTTTCTGGGGTTCAGTAGTGCAGCCGAGGAGGTGCAATGTCACTAATGCTGTTGTCAGGCACAGCTGTCTTCTTAATCACAGGGCCCACAGCAGGGCAATGGAGACCGAGGCCAGCCTGGGCCGCACAGAGACTCTGTCTCAAAAAGTAAACAAACAAAAACAAACAAACAAACAAAAGATCTGAAAGCCTTTCCAAGCCTCGATGAGACCTGGCTTCCTGGAGCCTGGTGCGATAGCTCACAAGCTTCTCAGAGACAACTCTTGATGACGAAACCACGCTATGACAGCTACACCACCAATGACAAAGGACAAGGGAATAAAGGCTTTCCAAGGCGCCGCTTGGGCCAAAAGCCTGGAGACTCGGCCCTCAGCCCAGCATGTGACAGGCGCGTGACCGTGCCTGCCAAGATGGCTTTGAGCCGCGCTGGGGTCCCTCGGGTAAGCGGGCTGCTGTCAGAGCCTCGGGTGATTATAACTCCTCTGCTGCTCTCAGACCTTCACCTGATCCTGGGTGGGTGGCTATGTCTGAAACAGGACTAGGAGTTAGAAAGAGTGTGGCACTTCACATATCATCTTTAATAACGAAAGTGACGTCTATGCCTAACGCGATAAATTTCTGGTGCAGAGAAGTCTTGAGGCCTGTTTTATTTAAATGTGGATTTAAACGCTTCAGGATTATTCCTGCTTGTCACCAGAAGTTACTTTAGCTTATTGAGATGCCGTGCAGGACCCTGGAGTATAGAGAAATATGGGCTACTGGGTCTTTATTTGAAAAAGTACCATTTACCTACTCTCTGTGGATGCCTAGAGGGATAGCTCTGTCCAAAGAGCTGTAAAAATGCAGGGCTTGTACTAAGTGATTCCGAGTTGACACCCTACCTGCCGCAAGTCCTCGGGATTGAG
Organism: Dasyprocta punctata; assembly: GCA_004363535.1. Taxonomy (NCBI): domain Eukaryota; kingdom Metazoa; phylum Chordata; class Mammalia; order Rodentia; family Dasyproctidae; genus Dasyprocta; species Dasyprocta punctata. The sequence continues at coordinate 58,904 of RJWM01003350.1, read as the reverse complement.
GGGGAGTGAGATCCACCGCGCTGAGTCTTTCCAGGGAGCGCATCAGCGTCCAAGCAAAACTATCAACCTGCTCCCAAAACCTCCTTTCCAGCCGTCTGACTTAGCTGTCCTGGGACACACACTTCGGGATGAGGGGCCGGCGGCCTTGCTGCTGGGAATTCGGGGCCATGAACGTGGGACCGTGTCTGACGTTTCTTCCTGAAGCCATAGCCCTCTTGGCTCTGCCCGGGTGCGGCTGTGCAGCCTCCGGCTGTGGAGGAGCCCTGATAAGCCTGTTTCTCCCCGGACAGGACAGGTGACTGCTCTGGACCGGCCAACTCCAGATCGGACGCTCCTCCCTTAGGGAGACGCAGTCTGCCCGGACCCGCAGGCCTGGCCGTAGGTCGGGCTTCTGGATCTAAAACCCCCGGCCACACTCAACTCCCTGGGAGTCCCCTCGGCACCGAGGTCCTGAGCTCCAGGCCTGGCGCGTCGCCTCGCTGCCTGCATGGGTGTCCCCCCACACAGGGGGCCCCGCGACACCCAGCAAGCACGCGCCACACCCCACTTCATGACGAGGAAGCGGAAGCTCAGAGAAGCCCAGCCCTTGGCTTCAGATCTCCTGCGGGCTCGGTGCGTGGCACCGGCTCATGCTCTTTATTTTCCTATTTGAAACAGCAGAAGTCTGAGTGCAACACTGGCGAGCTGTGACGGCAGCAGTGAAAGCCGTCTCACAGCACAGGAAATACAATAATTTTAACTTGAAATATTTTGAAATAAGGTCCTCCACGTGATTGCGTGTGCTCCCCTTCCCCGATGTGAGCCTCTCGCCTGGCTAAAGCCTGCCCCCTGCTGGCGACTCTGATTTCTGCTTTGGAAGGAAACTCCCGGAGGCGCTGGACTGGGAGATGTCAAAGTGAAACAACCCAGGCGCAGAACGACCCAGGTGCGGAATCGGCAGAGCCTGGTCTCGGGCACCAGGCAGCAGAACGGCGGTTACCAGAGGCCAGGAGGTCAGGCGCGTCAAAGAATACGAAACCCTAGCTAGCATGAGATCTAGAGGTTCCTTAGGGAGTATTGTGTTCTTAAAAAAAAGCCAAAGCAGTGGGCGTTGAGTGTTCTTATAACAAAACTTACAGACATGTGAGGGAATGCACGGTGCTTTGTGTGTACACAGTCACCCCAGGAACGCGGTGCCCAAGGGCTGTCGGTGCCTGGAATCCCAGACACCCACATCCACGGATGCCCAAGGCTCTGAAATTGAACGGGTAGTGTTTCACGTCACCCATGCACACGCACAATCTCTAGGTTATGCACAATGCCTGGGTGGGGCAAATGCTGTGTAAACAGGTAGGTGTCACACTGTATTGTCTGAAGAATGATGCTGAGAGCAAGAGTGCGCTCCTGCTCAGTAGAGACGGGGGCTTCCTCCCACATACTAGTGACCATTCAGGTTGTGTACGCTACACACATTCAGGTTGTGTACGCTAGGATTGTATCTGGCAAATAAGTAAGCGAGCACGCTCTCCAGGCTGGAGCCCCACGGTAGGGCCGTTGAAACAAACCTGTCTTGCACGGTTTAGAAAACTAGCTTTCTGATCTCCACAACACACTGTGCAACTTTAAAACGTGATAGACGTCAGGGACGCATTCTAGTTTCCTCGCGGGGCACAGCCCTGGCTACCTTTGATTGCCAAGGCATGGGAATTGGATCATGTTTCAAAGCAGCCAAGGAGGTCTGTTAGTGATTCCCTTCACCTGGTTCTGAGGGGCTGTGAGAGGGCTGACCTTCTACCCCAGGAAGGAATTAACTAGAGCAGGGCCTCAGCTCCGCAATTCCCGTCTCATGTCTGAGGGAAAAGACACCAAACACCTTGGTGTTTGCTCCCCTCTCGTCACCTCTCCTCTCTAATGCCAGAGGACTCCCCCAGCCGGGCGCCTGCTAGGGCGGCACTGAGAGGACCAGAAGGGCGAGCCCTGCAGAGGTGGCCATGGCGTCCGCCTGTCTCAGTGAGGACATCAGAGTCCAGCAGCCTGACCGCGTGGTCACATGCACGCTCTGTCGAAGCATGTGGGGCAGTTTGGACTTGAAACACACTTGAAATAATTTCCCTTAGGCTCAAAAGAAACTATAACTTTATAATGAGATAGTCGGTGTATAAGAATATTTACTCAGATTGCCAGGATTTTCAAATAGAAATACACAAAAGCTATCCGCAGGATTACATCTTTCCATCTTTGCTGACATTTCTAGTCCTTGTGCAGTGACTCATGTATCTGTCTGATGATCTCTTTAAAGTTGTTAGAGTGGAAAAATGATATGACTTAAGCCAGTAACATGTTCAGCGTTGTCAGACAGGACTCGACACCAGAGTTCGCAGAAGATATGAGCAGGGGTCTAGGATTGGTGCTGTTATCAATGCCCGACATTAAAAATAATGCAAACAGTCTCATGGTAACAAGCTTCCAAAGTTTTAAGTTACTCAAAAAAGATAAAGAGGGACTCATCGCTGCAAAGAAATACATAACTCAGCAACTTCTAAGGTTTGATAATATGAACAGAAGGGAAGGAATGAAAAAAAACAACCAAGCATTAAAGATGAGAGAACAGAGCAAATGACCCAAGGAAAGGGGTCTGTGACGTGACTCCGTGGCGCTGAGGCTGGGGGGAGCTGTCTCCGGCCACTGCAGAGTCCCTGTTCACAGGGTCCCCCAGGAGTGCGGCAGGGGGAGGCAGTGGCACGGTTTCCGGGGATGCCCGTTTGTTATAGCAGCAAAGACAGCCACCTCGAACGCCAGGCACTCACATACATTAACCAAGTTCATTTCTCCTCAGCAACTTCAGCTTTCTCCGTTTTACTCTTAGGAAAAGGAAGTCTCAGCGCTGTCGCCCAGGAAGAAATCAGGGACTGAGCAGTTTGTAAACTCTCGTCCGCTCAGTGCTTCTCTTCCTGGGCCCCGGCCTGCTTTAACCACTGTGCAGGACCTCCCAGGCTTCGGGCTGAAGCACTGTCGTGACAGCGTGCACCGTCAGCCTCCATCTGAAGACGTGTGCGGGCGGCGCTTTCCAGGTGGAAGAGCTAGCTCCCCAGGGGCTGTGGCCCTCTTTGGTGTCCGGCAGGTTCTGGAATGATAACCCGTTCAGCTGGGAGGCTGCCTGAGCGGGCCCTGGGGGAGGAGACAGTGCACAAGCCTCAGGAGATCCGTACCAGGAACTGGGCAGGTGGGCAAGACGGGGGCGGAGCAGGGGGCCCTGCGGCCCTGCCTCAAGGTCCGGGGCACCCCAGGAGTTGTAGGGAATTCACCACGGGGCATGGGCTGCAGCTCAACCCCAGGATGAGGAGCAGGAGGCCCAGGGACCCATGGGAGCAAGTAGGTATTCAGAAGGTGAGCTTGCCAGCTGTGCATTTTATGTAAAACGGGCACCCCTGGAACACTTGCAGCTACTTTCCTCGCTGCCACACACACACAGAGCTGACAACTTTTCACATTTTGTGATTTTATAATGTGTCCATCACCCACGGATTATCTGCAATACCTGCATTATATTTTCACCTGTTACAGAACGAGTGCGATTAGGGGGGACACATGGGACAGCACTTCAGTACCCGCAAAGCTGGGGAAGGCGACCAGAGAAAATGCAAGCATCCATCGCACTTAATGTGATGGAAAACTTGTGTCCGGGTGAGTGGAAACGGATGTGAAAGCCTGGGTATTAAGAAGATCACACCGGCCAAATCATGCTCCTCTGTCCAAAGCCTGCTCTGGGAGCTGGGTTATCAGAGTGGCTTGTTACTATGGTAACAGCAGGTGTCATCTCCAGACCGCTTCCTTCGCGCTGTGTCAGCTCAGGCTCGGCCGTTCTGGGGAGGAGCAGCGTTCCTGTCAGCTCGTGCGTCCATTCCAGGCTGTGACTCTTGGGCTCCTTATTTTTTTTTTTTTTTTTTTTTTTGCGGCACCGGGGACCGAACTCATAACCTCACACTTGCCAGGGCAGGTGCTTAAGCCACTGAGCCAAATTCCCGGCCCCGGGCTCCTTATTTCTAAAGCCTCTCATTAAAAGTTTAAACACCGAATGAGACAAAGAACATCAAAAATGCCTTGAAGAGTAGCCGCGCTCTGGTTCTGTTCCTGCTACCCTGTGAGACCCAGGCTGCCGAGGGGTGGTACCGTGGTCCCCTGCACACGAGGCGTCTCCCAGGGCAGTAGTGCCACTGCAGCACGGAAACCGAGACCATGGCTCCTTCCTGCCCAGGTGCCCGCGGCACAGCGGGGCCAGGACTCGGCCTGGTCCGGGGCAAATGCGCGTTCGATGCTCCATGGATTGGGCAAAGACAACTCGAGCAGGGAGCCAGGACCAGCAGGGAGCCAGCTCACAGGGTGAGCACGTTGCTTCTTTTAATATAAACTGTAATTTTTTAAAAATGGGAAAAACAATACTCACCCAGGGAGTCTTAAACGCTGCCTTGCAGAAACCTTGCTGCAGTCGTTAAAATGTCGCATTGTTTTTTTTTAAAATGCAGTTTGTAAAGAGTTGCTTCTTTAATTTCATGTTAGTGCAGTGATCCCCAGCCTGGATACCGCAGGGAAGTCCACAGGAAAATGTGAACAGAAACGCACTTGATGAGCCGGGCGTGGTGGAGCACACCTTTAATCCCGCCACTCGGGAGGCTGAGGCAGGAGGATCATTGTGAGTTTGAGACCAGCCCGGGCTACAAAGTGAGTTCAAGCCCAGCCTGAACTGCATAGTGAGACCTTGTCTCAAAAAATAGGGCCAGGGATTTAGCTCAGTGACCTAAGTGCCTGCCTGGTAGGTGCGAGGTTGAGAGTTCAAACCCTGGTACAAAAAAAAAAAAAAATAGAAACCACTTGATGAAAACATGGCCCTGAGCCGTGCTGTGTCCACTGGGCATTGCCCACGTCACACTGAGCCTCCACCTTACCGCTGAGGGCTGGATCTATTTTCTGTTGTGAAACTTAATACATGAAGCACTGCCTTGATCCGCTATCAGGTAATGCTGCAAACAATTATCAAACTGAGTCATGAAGTCATTGTTTGAACTCTGGAAATAAAAAGGGGCTGAGAGCCCCAGGGAAATGTCGGCATGCATGAGCAGAGGTCAGCAGGGGTGTGGCGGCAGAACTGTCTCCAGCAGGGACCTGGGGAGACCAAGGAGCAGGGGGAGGCTGGAGTGGGGATATGTGGGAATCTCCATGGCCCAATGAAGGGTCTGACCATGGGAGGCTGGGGCCACCTCCTGCAAGCCAGGGCCAGTTCCTCCTGGTACAGTGGGTGCCAGAAGCTACGCCTTCTAGTTCCCCTCGGAGCAGCAGCCCTGCCTCAGGGAGCAGACCTGAGATCAGCTGGAAAGTGGCCGTGCGCGAGCAGGTCTTCTCTCTACTCCAGTTTGGGCAGCAGAGAAAATGAGGAAGAGAAGGGACCTCAGCGAGGCAGTCGGGGGGAGCCGGGCTGAGTTCACTGAAACTTGGAAGGCGAAGGGATGGGTGGGGAAAGGTTCTCGCCGGGCCTGTCCACAGCTGCCTGGGGCTGAGGCTGCTCTCATTCTGTGAGCCTGACCCCGCATCCTGAGGCCGGTCAGCTGGAGTGAAGAGGGGGAGTCCCCCGCTCCTGCCCTCCGAGGTGCTCTGGAGGGGAGGTAAGCTCCCGGAGCCTCCGCTCTGCTCAGAGAGACCCGAGACCGGGTCACAATCGCGAGCCACGGCTCCTTCACGGGACCGAGCTCCAGGGAGGGCTGTGCTGGTGAGGACGCTGCTGGCCTGGTCAGCTGTCCACCCCTCGAGGCTCTGTGTCCCAGTCCGCGTACTTCTCCTCCCTCTCTCACCTGCCAAAGGACGCGGTGCAGCCCCCAAGCATTCACCTCAGTGACATCCTTCTCAACACCCGGCTTCTCCTTGGCCCCACCCCCACCCCAAGTGTCATCACTCAAGAGTTGGGACCGGGGTTCAGATCATGATGGTGTCCCCGGTTTCGGCCCACGAGGATCCTGTACTGAGCGTTGAACCCTGTCTTGTAGGCAGCGGGTGGCCATGAGTAGCCCATGCCTTGGAGACCTGAACGGCATGGCAGGGCCTCCGTGCTGGCCGGGATTAAAAAGCCTCTGATGCCGAGCTCCAGGCCTCCCCGTCCCTGTCCTGTGCTCCTCGTGTGCCCGTGCTGCGGCCACCACCCGGTCAGCCCACATTTCTGCAGAGAACGCGCTACATGATTTCAGTGGTTTGGGGACGGAATCCCAGCATCCCTGTCACCTTGGTTGGGTTTCAGGCTAACGTGGGCTGCTCTAATTACCCACGTCATTCTGGCTGGAGCGATTTCAATTTTTCTTGTTTCCTCCTCCCTCTCTCCCTCTCAGTCTAATGAAATAATGAGACTACTGCAGCTGAAAAATCACATCTCGTACTAACTTTGTCTCTCATAATTTTGTATTCCTTAATTCATTATGTGTAATATTAAAAAATGTATTTCCAGGTTTCTCTTTTTCCATTATGGCCTTTTTCCTAGTTAGAATATAAGTGTGAATATATGTATATATGTATCAGAAAAAAACATAGTTTTGACATCATAGAAAACAAGTCAAAATCTTCACAAGGCAGTTCACATCTTTCTCTATGCAGGGGAAACACAATATATAACTGAAGATGTTATTGAGTTAATTTACACCAGAATACACATTTGTCCGAAACTGTCCACATTTAATGGCAGTAATATTTTGGTGCTTCTGGGACTAAACACAGTCATTTCCCTGTATTCACCAGAATCTCAAAAGGAAGCGTGAGGTGGCTCTCAGGTGGCCCCGCCCGCTCGTCCTTTCAGTGTTATAACTGGGCTGCGAATGCATATTGGTTTCTAGATCCCTTTGACCTTAGCACTAACCTTTACCCTTAACTGGGTCAGCACCATCAATTAGGACAGCTTTAGCAGCAAATCACCACTCCATCCACGTACAGTGCAGTTATTAGGAGCTTTTGAATTATAAATGTGACCATAGCGTAGTAATGATGAATAAAAAGTGTCTGCCTTAAGACTGAGACTCAGAATGGACTTTCTCTTAAACAGAAACCAAAACAGAGTCTCACTATTCTGTCCTAAACTTGACCTTCCGACCTATCTAAATTTTCAGTTCTGCAGGAGGCAAACCGAACTCCTAATCTCCATGTGAGGCCTACAGTTAGAAGACACAGCTCGACCCAGCAGCAAGCTGTGAAAGTGCAGGCGGCCTCTATCATGGTGTCCCGTCCTCCCTGGCCCCGAAGACCGCGGGACGGCAAGAACAGCCCGGGGACTGCAGCTGCAGCTTTGGGACTTGGGTCCCGGGGACCGGATGATCATGGTGTGCACCTGTGTGAACTATTGCGAGCTTCCTGGACTCCAGTTTCCTTTTTCCACTCAATCAGTGTTTACTTCCTCTGCAAATATCAAGCACTGAATTTCTAAACAGTGCACAGGTGCGCCCAGCCCGCCACGGTGGGAACAGGTGCACTATGCAGCCGTGCTTTAGAGAGAACCCAGGCCGGTGGGACAGACTCCACGCGGTGTCCCTGTGCTGAGACCCAGGGTGTGTGGGTAGGTGGAGGGACAGGCTCTGATGGGCTGGCATCCGGCAGTCACCCCTGCCACGCGCAGCTCTCTGGAGGATGGGCAGAAGCGGGGGGGGGGAGGGCAGGAGACGGGCAGAAGATGAGGACAGCAGTGCTGCCCTGTTGGCCTCGGGCTGAGGGCCGCGGGTCCCTGCCGGGCTGCCGTGGGGCCCTGAGTCACAGCTCGCATCTGCTCACACCCAGCCGCACAGGCCACCTGCCCGCTACCAGGAAGCCAGGGTTTGGCTCTGACGCGTGAGACATGAGAGTGTGTGAGGACCAACCCAGCAGGGCCGTGTGACTCCCGGGCATCCGAGGGGAACCAGAAAGCCAGCATCCTCAAATCCCTTCCGGTCCTGAGACTGCCGGGCAAGGCTACCGCTGGTGTGACAGTGTGTGCGAGGGAATGCGCTGATGTGAGCTTACATCTGAGGACCCGTCCTCCTCTGAGCTGTGGCCACTGGGCCCGGCCACGGAGGGGCACCCTGCTTTGCATCTGGTTTAGAGCGAACTCATTCAAGCTTCAGCCAAGCCCCAAGGTGACACCTTTAATTTTATTTTGCTTGTCTTGGATTGCTCTGGGGTGATGCCTCGACCTTGCTATTCTAGAAATACCCTAGCGCTAAGGGTGAGCGTTGAGTTGGACAGGAACCGCTAATGTGCCCGGACTCTGGGGAGACGCTGCAGGCCTCGCCCTGCTCCCCTGGCTTGTCCTGGCTGGCCAGGAAACCGCAGCGGTCACTGGACCGTGTGAATCCGAGGGAGGAGGGGGAGGATTCTCAGCACCTCCCCATCACATCCGAGTCCGAAGCTCCGTGTAAGAGCGGCCCCCGCTCCCCAGGGCGCTGATGTGAGCACTGGTTCGGGAGCGATTCGCTCTCTTCCCGCCCACTGCCTCACTCGCTGCGTTGCACGCGGAAGAGACGCGCATTTCACACTGCATGGAAACATGAGGCTCTCCGGGAATCTTACTGCCACTCTGCTGTGCTCTTCCTTAACCCTCTCGGAAAAAACCAGGCACTCTAAGAGACTACAGTTCAGCAGCTTTCATTTTATATTCCCTGAATATGAGGAACACCGTGGGTCCCTGCGTGGAGGATCCCCATGTCCTCTGGTGGGAGTGGTGGGCCTGGGTTCCTGGCTTCGCTGAGGCGTTTGGGGTATCAGCCGGCTTTGCGCGCTGGGCTCTTGACCGAGAGCCCGCCCGTGCCTCTCACACTGCTTACGCATTACAGTGATCCGGGAGCTCTTTAGAAACAGCGCTGAGACCAGACCATGCCCCGTGCCACTGAACGCAGAGCACCTCGGCGGACAGCCGGGCGGCCACCAGGACTTGTTTCAGAAGGCACCAGCACTTGGGAACCTTGGAGCTGGCCCAGGGCAATGCTTACGAGGATACCCAGCGGATGGAGGGGTGGGGTTGATGAGGGAGAGAGAAGGAAGGGCGAGCTCCCCACACTTGGGGATTCCACTCAAGATCCAGTTGCTTTCTGGGTGACACCTGGTGAGCAGGTCGGCAGCTGTGTGGATCCATTTCTGGTGCTGTGGGGCGGGGAGCAGGACAGCTCCCACTGTCCACGCAGCCCCCTCGCTGGGGGAACAGCCCCACATCGCGTCCTTCTCAGACCAGGTGGCTCACAAATGGGCCACGGTGCCCTCTCCCTCGCTGACACCTGCATCCCCTCAGCCCAGCACTACACACCTGCTCTCTGCCCCGACCGCACCTGCTCCCAGGGACATGCCCAGCACCGCCCCTCCTGCGCACCTGCCCGCCCACTTTCCAGACCCAGAGGCCGGAGGAAGGGCAAGGGCACCTTGAATAACGATCAACCCCCCCTGCCCAGCAGGGCAGAGCCGGGGGAGCTACCTGTGAGCTTAACATAAGGAAAAATGTCCAGGGTTAAGGTTACCTGCATTTAAGAACAAAGGGTAAGATACAAACCATTCTCCCCCAGCGTTCCCCGGGAGAAGTCCTGGGGCGGGGGACGGTGCTTATCACATGGGTTTGGGGCCAGGCACGTGGCACATACTTATAATCCCAGCACCCCCGAGGCTGAGGCAGGAACATTGCAAGGTCAAGCCCAGCTTGGACAACTTAGTTATGTAGTGAGACCATGTTTTAAATGTTTAAAAGAGCTAGGGAGGCAGCTCGGTGCAGAGGCCCTGGACTCAATCCCAGTTCTGCCCGACAGAGCAGGGAGGGGGTTTGGCATCAAACAGCTAAGTTCCCTCCCAGCTCCTCCTCGCGCCAGCATCAGCCAGCTGCCTGACTGTGAAGCCAGCTCCCGGTTCCTTAGCTGAGAGACTAGGAGATCAATACACGCTTCCTAAAATTTTTACGAGGAACGATGTGGCCTTGTAACTTACTATCCCACCAGGACGCTTTTGGGAGTGAATGAAAAGGCTACGGTGGCAGTGAACGGCACGGAATTATGCTGTAACAGCTAAACCGGTCCCGTCCCAAATCAGCCGCACACCAGGTGCCCCGGCAACGGGCTGGTCTTCCCATCACGGTGTCAACACCGTAGCCCCAGAGGTCAGCCACTGTGACATCGGCGTAGAATACTGAACCCCACCAAGTGAGCTCAGGATCCCCACCGAGCTCCCCAGTCCTCTCCTGATAGGCGTTGCTGACCGGGCGCCCACCGGAGTCAGGATTGAGGGCGGGGGCTGGGGGACAGGCATACGCTCCTTACAGACACGCGGGTGCAGCGATCGCGAGCGGAAACTCGGCGGAAGACCTTGAGGTCACCCAGGCACTGCTCGCACCTCGAGGCTTCGGGGCCGAGGCTGGGTCTCCCCGAGGCCCCCGCTGTGTGACGGGGTCTGATTCCTACGTCTCGCTGCTGGGAGTCTTGTACCACGACGGCGCATGCAGGACCGTCCCGTCAGGCGGCAGGGGACGGTCCCACTGGGCGGGGCAAGCTGCCGGGTGGCGCGGTCACGCACGCCTCACCGGTGGGAGTGTGTGACAGTCCCCTGGGTGCTGCATTTAAAACGCCGCTGTGTAAAGACCTGGGCTCCGGGCACACACTCTGTGGAGAAGCGCGTGTGCCGTGTCCTAGCGGCCCCCAAACGGCCGGACCCGGAGCCCCTGCCAGCACGGCTTGGGCCGCAGCCCACCCCACCCTGGGCGGCTCTGGCTCTGGGACACGCGTGGTCCCTGTGGCTCCCGTGTCCTCTTCAGTTGGTGTCCGACGGGGGCCAGGGTCTCTGCCCGCTCTCCGCCGCGCAGTTGCTGATACTCTTACAGGGGAAGGGAAGTGAATCCAAAGGCCTCTGGGCCAGTTCCTTGACCCCTTCTTGCCTCTGTTTCTTGTCTGTAAAACAGGAATAAGACTGTGCATTTCCAGTGGCTGCTGTGAAGATTAAACAAATTCATAAATGCAAGGTGTGTGCTGGCCGGGGGCTCTGCGGCTGGTCGTCATTAGCCGGCCTCATTCTTTGCATCTTAAGTCTCACGGGTTGCCATAGAGAGGTCATGGAGCTGCCTTGCCAGGTTAATGTGGATTTTTACCCCTGCGTGTTCCTACACAATGCACCGATGGCAGAGTGTCACAAACGCTTTCCCAGACACATTCCTGCCTGACACGTCTGTCTTCTTCCTGCCTGCGTTCCTGGCACTGAGGTTCCAAAACACGAGAAGAATGGAAAGAGAGAGCAGAGACCGCTAAGGTCAAATGTAATGCTAGTCAAACCTGAATTTATTATATATAAGGTGTCTTTATCAATCAAAAAGAATTATATTCTTGAATATCAGTTCAACAACCAACACTCCACTGAGTCTTTATTAAATGCTTCTCAGACTTCAGGGTACATAAAAATCTTTTGAGAACCATATTTAAATGCAAATTCCCATGCCCTGTGAATAAAATCTGATTTAATGCGTGTGGCAGAGCTCGAGGATGCTGCGTGGTTGGAGCCCTCGCATGTCCTGGGAAGATGCTTTGACAGCAAACTCTCTTTGATGTCCAAGCCCTCTGCTTAGGACTCAGCTCGGAGTGGAAGCCTCCTGACTTGGAGGTGTGGACACCGAGGGCTCCCACACCGCCGCAGACACGAAGGGAGGTGCAGGCACGCGCTTCGGAGGACTCAGGAGAAAGACTGGAGCTCCAGATCGGCATTACCACCTCAAGAGGAGCTAATCTATGCAATTTACTTTAGATAACCTGCACCTTTCCCCCCCACTTCTCTCTTAAAACAACAAGCACAACATAAATCCAAATGAAACCTCTATGGATTTCCTTGTTACTTCAAATCAATAGTTCCCAATGAGGTGCTAAATTTTTAAACATCTGCAGGCCCCCTTCCCCAACAAGCAGGAAGGGGACAGAATTCAGGACCGAGGCCGAGCGCTGGCTGTGTGGCCGTCTATTGGAAAATCCCGCCTCCTCAGTTTGTCAGAGATGAGAAACCACTGCTCGCCTAGCCCAGTCCCTAGTTTCTTGGCACCACACCCCAGCCCTCTCTGCAACCCCCAGTCAATCCCAGGCCTGGACCAGCAAGGGCAACGGCTATCCAGTTCAATCGAGTCAGTTCTGGCTACAGCGGCACCCACAGCACCAAACACAGTCAACAAAACAGTAAACTGATCCAACCCCTGATTTACAACCCCCAACCGTATAAACTGAATTTATATCCATACCATAGGATGCAAAACAATCATATACAATACTTAGGTTCAGAAAATGTCAATTCTGTCCCCAAGGGTGAAGACCCAGAATGAATTTAAGAAAAGGCAGAAAAGTGGGTGTTATGGATTACAAACTGGTGGTCAACTTAGCACCAGCTGAATTAATTCAGCTGGTGTTGAGTAAAGATGCTCCACCTGAAGAAAGTTGCCAGCATAAATAGAGACGTGGAGAAGAAGAGCCAGGGTTCTTTCAAGAGTTGCTGTTGGAGCCGCTGGTTCTCCTGGAAGTTCTTGTCATGCTGGCTTCCCCAATATGGATTCGGCCATTATCGTCAGAGGAGCTCGGGACCTCATCGGTGAGAGTGGCTGTGGTTCATGTTGCGGGAGCTCCACTCCTCACATTGTGCATCGCTTCCTGGCTCTGGAGGGGAGGCTGTGTGCTGGAGAAGCTTGTCACACTGGGCTTCCTGACCTGTGCTCAACTGTTCCCCATCGTCGGAGGAGCGCGGGACCTCGTCACCATTGGGGATGGCTGTGGTGCTCTTCAGGGCAGCCCCGCTTCTTCTTTTGAGCGTGACTTCTCAGCTCCCACATAGAACCCTCAATCCACTGCACAGCTCCTTCACCCTGCTGGCATAGACTTTCTAGCTCCACCGCTGACCTGTGGCCTTCCCAGCACAGAACCGTAAATAAACTGGCGTGAGCCCTTATTGGGGGCTCTTAGATTCCCAGTTGGTACTGTGGGAGGCATTGTCATGTGTTTTGGGTCTCTAGTGGGACTCTTGCATGATATCGCTGTGGGATCCAGGCCCTCGGCTCAATATCCTGGGTCTTAGTGTTGTGGACAGACTTTCCTGCACTTTCTTGTGTTTAACTTTGGGTGACTATTATAAAATAGTATTACAAACTCTGTGTCCTGTATGCAGTTGTTCTCCCTGTAATCCCTAACTACAACAGTGGGAAAAGGGAAAAGAGACTGCAAGTAGGTTGGGGAACAAAGATGGGTCCACCAACTCAAGGAAACCACTGCAGAAGACTGAGGGAAAAGAAAGCCAAAAGAGACAGAAAAAAGAACAGAACAGAACAGACCCAAAGGGAGGGCAGAAACCACACTCACACTAAAAAAGAAAAAAAGTCCACTTCCAGGGTTCTCTCTGAATTCACTGGTAAACAGCCTGTGGAGACAGCAGCCCAATTCGTGGCACTGTATCTCCGCAAGCCAGCAACTGTCCGTGGGCGGAGTAGTAGACAACCTTAGCAGGCCTGCCCTGAGAGCAGCCACCTCAGGCTTGCAGTCATCCAAGCAGTCTCCGTGGGTGTGCGCCCAGCTAGGAACCACTGGGGGAAGCTGGCAACAGTTTTAACCCCAGGAATATCTGGTCCTACTCAGGAATGGCTTCCAGCAAATTGCTCTCCTGTGGGAGGACCAAGCCCTCCGCACTCACCGCCAGCCAGCACAGTCCTCCGTGCCCGCCACTCTCCTCCACCGGGGAATGGTTTCGCAGAGGCCCTGGGGTTGCCAGCCACTGCCAACACCGCGACCCTGCACCACCAGGCTCCAATAGCTCCCCTCGCGCAGTGAGTCTGGCTCCGGGCGAAGGCTCTGCCAGGTACCACTTTCTTCTTAATGGAATTTTTTCTTTTCGCACTCTGTGGGTTCCATTCAGACTTCAGGCTCCTCCTGGGTCCAAGGAGCCCATCTCCCTCCTTTTTGTCTTCCTCAAGATGGTGTGTTCCCACGTCTAGACCGTGTCTCTCAGAGAGGCTGTTTTCCCTGCATCCTACTACTCCTCCATCTTCCTGGAAGTTCCGAGTTTCCTTTCCATGTTGTGCCCATAGCTGGCTTTGGTATGACACTAATGTGGGCCTTGAATCCTGACTTTAAATGTGTTTTATCCCTTTTGATACTTTGGAATCATTGAGAGCCATTCTTCCCAATATCTCTGATGAATATAGATGCAAAAACTCTCACTAAAAGCAAACCAAATGCAGCAGCACATCAAAAAGCTGATTTGCCATGATCAAGTAGTTTGAACCTAGGAATGCCAGGGTGGATCAAGCAAGAGGAATCAATAAATGTAGTGTAGCACGTCAACAGATTGGATGGTAAAACCAAATGATCATCTCAATAGATGCAGAAGTTCTTGATGAAAGTAAACCTCCCTTTGTGACGAGAGTCTGGAACAGAGCAGGCCTCCTGCCGTACCTTGGTGCTTGTCGATGGCTGGTTCTGGCAGGCAGGCTGAGGGCTGATGTCAACGAGCACCAAACATATCATTTTGGCTGGAAAGGGCAGCTGTCTCAAGGCGAGAAACACGCACAAGTCCTAGCCTGTGCATCGGGTACCCAACACACAACGAGTCCTGGGACGAAAGTTTCACATCGAGATGCCTCTAGTGCAGAATTTGCGGAGTTTCAAAAAAGCCAAGTACCAGGGTGTGGCTGTAGCAGGATTGTAAAGGGGCTGAATAAGGGTATAACAAACCCACAGCCAATTTTGTGTGGAAAGGAAAAGCGCAAAATTCTTCTAAGATCTGGAACATGACAAGCATGTTACTCACGGTCCTCCTACTTAACATCGTTCCTGAAGCCTTAGCCAGAGTACTTGGGCAAGAGAAAGCAAAAACACATAAAAAGAAGACGAGAGGAAGTCAAAGTGATCCTGTCTGCAGGTCATAGGATTATATATACCGGAGAATCTAGACTTTGTCAAAAGGCTACTAAATCTAACAAATTAAGTACAGTCACATGACATGAAATTCATATGCAAAACTAAGTAGTCATTCTATAGTTATTGAATTTTTTGAGGGCAATATCCCGAAAGCAATCCCATTCACAATATTTACAAAGACAAAATACCTAGGAATAAGTTTGACCAAGGAAGTAAATGTCCCTATAATGGAAATTACAAAACTCTAACACAAGAAACTGCAAAAGATGAAAAAAGTGGAAATCCCTGTATGTTCGTGGACTAGAAGAAATAATACTTTTTAAATGCCATTATAAGGGCTGGGAATACAGCTCAGTGGCTGTCTTGGTTACTTTTTGCTCGTTGCCGAGACAAAATACCTGACGCCCAAAGTTAGGGAAGGAAAGGTTTATTCTTACAGTTTCTCGGGAGTTTCAGTCCATAAAGTGGGCTCCAAGGCAGCATGGGATGACGGGGCTACAGTTCATGGCAGCTGCAAGCCGCAATCCGCACTGGCGAGAGAGAGGGTGGCGGAAGAGGAAGCAAGCAAGAGGAAGACCCGCCTTCCCTTATACTGTATCTCAGCTCCACCCCTGGGCGGGTGTAGCAGTCACGTCATTAATCCTGGTGCTAGACAACAAACTGATCACAAGCATCAGACTCAGCCCCATCAAAAGTAGGAGGACTTGGGGGTACATAGCATATCCTATACAGTGGCACAGTGCCTACCTGGCAAGCATGAGGTTGTGAGTTCACTTCCTGTACCAATAAATAAATAACTAACTATCATAAAGCAATAGGCAGATTCAATGCAATTCATATGAAAATACTAATATTATTCACTGAGCCAGAAAAAATATAATCTTAAAGTTTCATATGAAAGCACAAAAATTTAATCCTAAAAATTCCTATGAATACCAAAATTATCTGTCATGGTTTATACATTGCGTCAACTTGAGAAGCCTACAAGCTTAATTAAGTAACTCAGCAGCTCTACATCCTGGGGTATAGAGCACAAGCAGTTACCTGTTCATTGTGTCAACTTGAGAAGGTCAGAAGTTTAACTGGGAGACTCAGGAGGGAGCCAGGGGTCTTACTTTGTAAACATCCTCATCCTGTGCAAAGTAAGGCAAGGATGTTTGTGAAGCTACACCCACCCTGCGGTGGGGTGGGGGGTGGGGTCCTGTGTACTATATAAGGGAGGAGAAGAAGCTTGCTCTGGCCCCCCTTTTACTCTGGCTGCTTTTGCTGGTCTGCTGCCTTGAAGTGTTGCCTCAGTGCCATGCCACCCTGCCTTGGAGCCAGCTGATTGTGGACTGAAACCTCCAAAAACTGTAAGCTAAATAAAGCTTTCCTTCCCCAGTTTTGTGTGTCACGTGTTTTCTCTCAGCAACGAGTAAAAAGTAACCAAGACATTATCCAAAGCTATCTTGCACAGAACAGGCAAAGATAGGGGCAAGAAAAATCTGATTTCAAGACACAGTACAGGGCTACAGTCACCAAAACAGCATGCTGTGAGCATAAAAATGGACATAGACCCAAAGAACAGAATAGGTACCCCAAAATAAACCCGCACACCCAGGTCAAACGGTCCTCAACAGGGGCGTCCGAGCGTACGCTGGGGGAGGACAGGCTCTTCAGTGAGTGGTGCCAGCGAAAGTGGACGTCCCTGACCCTCCTCGACCATTAGTACAAAGGTCAACTAAAACTGGATCAAAGACACCCACGTAAGACCTGAGACTGTGAAGTCCTACAAGAAAGCAGCATTAACTCTTTGAGACTTTGCTGCAGACACTGATTTTTTGGATATAATCCCAAAAAGCTTGGGAAATGAAATACACAGATGGGACTAAAGCAAAGCCTTCCTGTGTGGCAAAGGAAATGATCGGGAGAGTGAAGAGACCCCCACGGGATGGGAGAGAGTACCCGAAAACTGTCTTTTTGCCAGTTACAAAAATCCACTAAAAAGAATTAAAGATTTAAATCTAAGAGTTGAAACTATGAAATTACTACAAGAAAACATATGAGAAATGCTGCAAAACACCGGATTAGGAAAATATTTTTAGACAAAACCTCAAAAAGTACAGGAAACAAAAGCAAGATAGACAAATGGGATTACATCAAACTAAAAAGCTTTCACATGGCAAAGCAAAGCAATCAACAGGGTGAAGACACACGCTCCGTACCAGGGGAAAATATTTACAAACCACATCTCAAAACAGTTTGGTATTACAAACTAGCAGGAACTCTAAAAGCTCAAGAGCAAACAATACCATTTAAAAATGGGTACCAGATATAAATAGATATTTCTTAAAAGGAGACATATAAAAGGCAAACCAATACATAAAAAATGTCCAGCATCACTAATCATCAGGGAAATGAAAACCAAACAGTGAGTCACCACCTCACTGACAGAAAGGCTATGATTAAAAAGACTGGCGAGGACAAGTGCTGGGGAAGGTGTGACAAAAGGAACTATCTCGCACACTGTCACTGGGAACGTAAATTAGTACAACGACTGTGGAAAACTATGTGGATGTCCCACCAAAAAGCTAAATCAGAACTACCATATTTATGATCCAGTAACCTCTGACTGGTCAGGCATTCAGAGGTACACAAAGGAAGCGAAATCAGTGTCCAAGCGACATCTTCCTCCTGTGCTCTTTGCAGCATGACTCATAATAGCCCAGAAGCGGAAGAAACCACATTTTCCTGAAAATAAAACTGGGTCTTATATGGATTTTTGTTCCAAAAGACAACATAAGGATTATTTTCACAGGATGTCTTATTTTTTTCATGTACAACAATATACATTTATTCATAAAGATCTACATTTTATCACGTAAAACAATTTACATTTATTCAGATATAGTCATGTCATCCTCCAGGACATTGTTGTAATTCCCCAAACCCTGAATTCTGGCCTGACTTCCTTGTGACTCCACTTCCTACAGAAACACTGGCCCCAGACTCCCCTGCGCGGCAACACAGCGCTCCTCAGACGAGAACTTCTCGTCCACGCAGCCTGCTCGTAGACTTTGTGACTCAGCTGTTGTGACTTTATCCCATGAATTCTTCATCAAAGTTGTGACCTCTTGCAGGCTGGGCTTCACGGTTTCCATTAAACCGGTGTTAACTGAAGACTTCCGAGGCAGGTTTTCAAGCAAAAATGGTGACACTTTAAGAATGATGGCCACACAAAAGTGACGAAGCTGGGGACTTAGCTCAGCAGCGTAAGCACCTAACTGGCAAGCGTGAGGCTCTGAGTTCGATCCCCAGCACAAAAAAAGAAAAAAAAAGTAACAAAAATTACAGGCACCAAAATTCAGAAAACATTTCTTTAGTTCACACAACTGCATTAAGTATGTTCGTGACAACACGTGATGTATTCAGTTATGAAGACTTGTGTCAGGCATAACTGCATCTGTGCGTTACCAAGCGTGCACACGTCAGTTGTGTGTTGTGTCTGCACGCAAGTTGGTCATTCAGCAGTAAGCCTGGAGTTCATCTGTTTACATAGGGGTTTACCTCTCATCCAAAGGTGCCTGCTTGGATATTTACAAACACTTAATTACAATTTATATTATCATTTATGTTAAGTAATACTGTGAATAATATTCTTTATATTTAATTATACATTTTTGATTACAGGCGTGTGCCACCACGCCCGGATCTGTTGTATATTATTTTATAATTCAGCACATCCGTCAGGTGCAGCAGCAGGCGTACTGAATGCAGCTGTCTGACTGACATTAACTGGGCTTATGTTCAGCACAGCGCTAGTCCTGTGAGCAACCTGAAAAATCATGCTAGGGTTTATTTTCTGGCTAGGTCTTATTTTGGGGGAAGTAGGGTACCTACATGTCCACCTGTGGTGGACGGGCAGAGACAATGAGGTGCGTGTGCACCGTGGAACCCTACCCAGACCTAACAGAGTGGAATCCTGTTGTGGTGGTGGTGTGAATGGACTGGACGTCCTCAGGTTTGGTGAGCAAGCCGGGCACAGCGAGAGCAGTGCCATGGGCGTGCACCCGGAGGTGGGCTCAGGAGAATCAACCGCTGAGAGGCTGAAGCTGGGAGCAAGGTCACCTGCAGCTGGGAACGTCGGGTGGGTAGGGGGAGAGATGGGGAGGTGCTGACCCGTGGGCGCAGGGGTCCAGTTAGATGGCGACTGCGCAGTGGGGTGACTCAGAGAGCGGAAACTACACACCTCAAAGTGCTACAAGAGAAGATGTTGAAAGTTTTCACCAAAAAGAAATAGCAAATGTTTGAGACGATAAATAAGTTTAACCTGATTTAAATATGCAATGCATGCACATATGGAAACATAGTTTAATCTTCTATGTATCATTTAAAAGCTAAATTAAAAAATAAAAGTTGATTTACAAGACTTGGTGACAGGTGTTATGATGGATAATATCAACAAATAATAAATGCTTACCACAAAAGAGCTCATTCCTTCCATGAGCTTTTGTTATTTGTGATGTTATCTGAAAGTGATTAGGTGTCAGGGATCCCGCACCTGGGGCTGGGCGGGGTGAGGGCAGCGAGGTGGACAGTGAAGTCGGGGTGCAGGGCCAGGTGCAGCGAGCTGGGCAGCGCCACAGCAGGTGAGCTGAGGGGCTGCAGAATCCCCACGAAATGCTAAAGACCTGGATGACGAGGGGATTCATGAGCCGAGCCTTAAAATTTCAATAAATCGTGAAAAGATGGGGCTGGGGACTGCGCCCCAAGCTACAAGGACAGAGGGCCAAGCCTGCTGTCAGGGACCTCGGTGGCACAGCAGGGCTGGCACACAGTGCCCCCCCCCCCAGTGTCAAGGCCAGCGGCCACAGGACAGGGAGAAGCTGACCGGGAGCACAAGTAAGGACTTCAGAAGGTCTCCGCAGCAGTGAGGCCACCGCCCCGGCTCTGTTCCATCCAGTGCTGGAGGAGGGGGGTCGATATCAACACCTCACTACGTTCATTTAATTCCACCATTAATTCCTATTTCTATCCATTTGTATTTCAATGATATAATAGTTATGGAGTAACGGATATCGATTATTTATTAGTGAACAAATACATGCGTATCGGGGCACCTTATCCAGAAGGCTTGGTGACAGCTGTTATTAGGGTGTCAGGCGGGACCAAGAAGTAAGGAGACTGGTGTGGGGACGGGAGGGGTGCAGGCTGGAGACAGGGCCGTCGGGGTGCTACTTCACCCATCCAGGCGGAGTCGAGGGTCTGAACTACTGCGACGGCCCTGGGACTGGGGAGAAGGAGGGGTGACGTGAGGAGGGTCTTCTGGAAGATAACCAGCTGGACTCGGTCACAGGAGACTCAAGAGGCCAAAGGTCTGCGCACCAACAAGACCCGCATTTCTGGGCTCGGAGCCAAATAGTGTGGACCCCGCTGTGCGCTGCACCCCCTTCGAGTGCTGGGAAGGTTGGAGCGAGCCTTCTCGGGGAGTCGTGGTGAGAACCCTGGGACGTGGACAGGAAGTGCTTAGGAGACGGCCGGGCGGGGGAGCGAGGGTTTCAACCCAGGGTGCTTTTGCTCAGTTCAGCTGGAAACCAGGAATCGGAAGAGTGCGGCTCTGCGAGCAGCCCCGCCATCACTGCATCCCCCAGCTAACAGGAGGACGCACGTGGACGCGCAGGCCCAGGGAGCGAGACGGGTCCAGCTAGGGGGACTCTGACAGGCACAGGAAAATCGGAGGAAGAAAAGGCAGAGAAGAAATAAGCGCAGGAGGAAAGCTCTGGTCAGCAGGAAGTGTCTGACAGAGATCTGAACTGGGGGCCCAGGAACAGGGAGACTAGGGGAGACTGACCCTGGGTAACCAGCCTTCCTCTCCCCGCAGTTAGGCAAACCCAACAACTGGGTTATGGACAAGACGGAATTTAGAACAGGGTGCGCGTGAGTACTTCCTCAAGCACTTGTGTCAGTCATTCAGCCGTCTGAGGTCAGCGAGGTCGACCCAGAATCCTGCAGGGGTGAAGGCAGCAGCCTGTGCCAGGGGCCAGTTAACGAGCCCCAGCAGGTCACCTCCATCCAGGCACGTAGCCTCGTGCCCTCTGCGGAGTCCCTAACAGCACGGTGACACCGGCACTCAGCCCCATGACGTGACATGGACGCCCTGCTAGCAAAATAGAGGGGGGATTTCAACCCAAGCACCGCACGGTTCATTGTATTCTTCCTAAGAAAAGCATCAGAGTCTGTCTCAAAACCCACCTAGACATTTGTCTTAGCAATGTTTTAAATCCTGGGTAAATCAAATCTGAGTCACCCAGGAAAGCAATGCATTGGGAACAAAGAACCAAAGTGCTGGTTCTCTCTCCCTCCCTCCCTCCCTCTCTCTCTCTCTCTCTCTCTCTCTCTCTCTCTGTGCCTCCCCTCCCCCTCCCTACCTCCCCCACCTGAAACTTTATGATTTTTAAGCAAAACCTAAGGGTGAAAAGCCTTCCTAAGCTGGTAGCTCATCTCACTGAGAAGCTACTGTTGTCAAATAGTCTTACACAATTGTCACCTGCTGGGCTTTTTTCCCTGGGAAACTTCTTAAATATCCTTTTTAATTAAGACCATTCAATTTAGGAAGAACCCATTAGACAATAGCCAGAGAGTATTTTTCACTGGATGCAACTAAGTGTTCTCTGCAGGGGCTGACAGGAACTTTATTTGAGTTTAAACCTTACTTTCATTCCCTTGCTCTAGAAATCTCTGCCCTGGAAAGGAGCCTGGAGAGCTGGCGCTCGGGTGCGAGGGGAGCAGCTCCGTCCCATGAGGTCCCCGCGCTCAGGCCTCGGGCATCGCCAAAGGAAGAACCTGGAGGACAGTGTTTAAAACCCTGCAGTCGTGCGACTCTGTCAGGTGCAGAATGCCTCTGCCGAGGGGGAGAGACACCTCCAAAGCACCGCATGGGCTCTTCCTAAGTGACCGAGTCCTGCGTCTGGTCCACCTGGAAAGAGCCCAGGCATCCTCCCTTGGCCATTGACATCCAGAGATGTGGGCGGTCACCCCCCAAAAGACCACAGGACTCCCTGGTCCTCCTGGTCAGCCCCAGAGAGCAGGGCTGACCGCTCCCCAGGTCTGCCTGGCCTGGAGGTTTGGCTCAGCCGACAGCACACCAGGGCGGTGACGTGGGTGAGTCCCAGCACTGGCCATGCCATGCCTGGTGTTCCGTTGTTGGAGCGGCACATCACAATGTGACACAATGAAAGTATCTCTCTTCAAATTCGTGTTCTTTGAATTTTTCTATAGAAATTTTTCATGTATCAAGTTCATGCAAAAATTCAAAAAACTGCACCCTTCTGCATAAATTAAAAGGATGGGGAGCAACTCTGCCTGGCCACAAGGATGTCCATGCTGTCTGGAGAGGGACCGTGGCCACGAGCAGGCACAGGAGCCTCCGGAGGGGAATGGAAACGGCAGGACAGCACCAGGCCCTGGCCTGGGAGAAAGGCCTTCGGGATGTCCCCACCAGCCAGGCACCGGCACCGCGGAGGGGGAGCAGGAGCCCCGACACGGAGGAGCTCACTGTGCAGGAGGTGTAAAGACAGACGCCCCGGCCCCCCTGCGGCATCAGCAGCTCTCTTTTTCCACTCTGCTCCTTTACTCCCGGAATTGCACCCCATTTCTTCTCACAGTGGTGTGGAACCCGGTTTCTGAAGGAAGCGGTGCTCCTGGAAGAGGCTGTTTGGACTTGGCAGCGGGTTCCCCGCCCTGTCATGCACCCCTTGCTGCCCCGGAGACGTCCGTGGCCCAAGGGCTCCCACACAAGTCCACTGCACTCGAAATGCTCAACTGCGAGGGAGTCTCACTCTCAGTCCTGCTGACGATTAAGCAGCGAGCACAAGGGATGCGAAGCCGCCATTTAACGTAGCTGCCCCCACGCGTGCCCTGAGAATAACTCATGACAGAGTTAATGACCTCTCTAAACCCCAAACTCCCGTGGGTCAGCAATGGCTTCTGCCCGCGCCATGCTGCATTTCAGTGCTGAGGGGGATGCACTCGGCGAAGAGCCCCTGCCACACCCTTCCTTACGGGCGTTGCAAACTGACACGGCAGGAGGAAGAACGGCGGCACGCCCGGCTGTGGGCTCGCCAGTGACCCTGCCTGACACCGCCCGCCTGTCTGCGCCACACTAAGTGTGGTCCGGAGTCCTCCAGAGGGGACACAGACACAGCCCACTCCCGAACGCTGTCCTTCCACAGATGCGAGGGGCTTCTGGGAAGATGGCGGAGCAGTCAGCAGCAGAGAAAACAGCCTCTCTGAGAGTCACCGTCCAGACACTGGAATACAGGACCATGAGAAAGACAAGGAACCAAGGAGGTGGGTCCCCGGACCCAGGAAGAAGCTGAAGTCCGAACTGAAGCTCACAGACACCATGGAAAGAAAAACTTCAATGAAGAAGAAGGTAGAAGCTGGTGACGCCTTTGCCCAGACGTGGACTCACTGTGCGAGAGGAGCTGTTTGAATCTGGGGGTGCGAGGTCATGTGACAGTGACGGTGATGGTGACAGTGATGAGACTTGGCAGTGGAGGGGAGCAGTGGACTTGGAGGACTGCACTGGCTGGCAGTGAGTACAGAGGACTCGGTCCTCCCAAGGGGAGATAGCAATTGGCCGGGAGCCACCTTGGAGTCGGGCTGGATAAACCCAGAACCAGAACTGCTGCTGGCTTCCTCCAGCAGCTCCTAGCTGGGTGCAAATCTAAGGAAACTGCTTGGACTGCAGCGAGCCCGATGAGTCTGGTCTCAGGGCAGGTCTGCTGAGATTATCCACTACTCCACCAAAAAGCAGCTGCTGGCGTGCTGGGATAGAGCGGCACGACTCAGGATCCTGTCTCCACACGCTGTCTACTAGTGAGCCCAGAGAGAAACCCAGAAGAGGACTCTTTGGTTTTCTTTTTCTTTTTCGTCTTTTTGTTTGTCTGTATTGTTTTTTCTTTTCTCTTTCTCCTTCATTGATTGTTTATATGTGAGAGTGGTTCCTAACCTCTCTGTGGGTGTGGTTCTGTTCTGTTCTTCCTTTTCTCTCCTCCATCTCTCTTTTCCTTCAGTCTTCTGCACCAGTTTCCCCAAGTTGATGGGATCCATCTTTGTCCTCCAGCCTTACTTGCAATCTCTTTCTCTTTTTCCACTTCTCTATTTTCTCATTAATCCATTTTAAATTTTAACCCCAAGGGCAAAACTGACACATTATGGGCTTACATATTGCATATAATTATCTGGTTTGTTTTACATTTTGTTATATAGTCACAAATCAAGTTCATATGGTTAAGTTTCAAATTAAGGGTTAGCTCAGTTTGTTGTTTTCTAGGTGGTGTTTGATGCTATTGGTACCACTACAGCTAAAACTGACATAATTGTTCCAAACAGCTGTTGGTCCTGATAATCCACGACTGAGATTAACTAAGGGTCACAGAAAATACGGTGGCACAGTGCCAAAGAACCAGGGACTATGCCAAACAAGCTACAACTTCTCATCTCCAACCAACTGAAGAGGAAAGATTTTCCAACAGACTCAAAACACAAAAACCAGCTACACCTGGAAGATACCTCAGAGAAGCAGTCATCACCTAAGGGTCCTGAATACCACCAATAAAGCAGCCCACCCTCGGCAACTTACAAGCATCACCCCGGGAATTAAACTAAAAAAAGAAATGAGAAGACACTTAAACAAGACACCACGTGCACAAGAACTTGTGTATCTGAGGTCATTTGTGGGCCGGCTATGAGGGGCCTCACGGTCCTCTGTGGGGACCGTGAGCCCTCCAGAGCACACAGCCTGCCCCAAAGACTGCTGGGGCCCCCAAGCGTGCCCACAGCACAGCTCAGAAGGACACTTTCTCCAACCGAGCTGGGGGGACAACGATTCCTAGAGGATCCTGCAGAAGTCGTCTTGGAGTCCCAGGTACTCCACCTGCTCGGTGGGACTCTCTTCGCCCTGCTGTGCAGACCGTTACTTCTGCAGCCAGCAGACTTGGAGCTGCTCCACTTGTGCCCTTCGGCCCAAGGTCACAGGCAGATGGGGCTCTGTGCATCCCGCAGGCACCAGCGCCTCTGCGGCTCCCGGCCGCGCCTGCCCTGAGGGGTCTCCTGCAAACCCTTCCTCTCCTCCCTCCCCACCAAGCAAAGTGAACTCGGGTTTGCAACCAAACCAGACCTTGGGATGTTTCCAGGGTGTCTCCGGGCCATCGTCTGCTGTCCACAGCCTCCGCGATGACCTCGGGCCGAGGGCAGGCAGGGAGGGGCCCTCCGCTCTAGGTCTGTCCCTGTGGGAGCGCCTGGTTTCCACTGTGGCAGCTGCAGAGCCCTCGGCCGCCTGGACACTCAGGGCCCTTCTGCCCTGCCCCACCTCGTGCTTCCCGCTGCAGTGAGGGGCTCACCCCGTGCAGGAGCCCAGAGCCCGCGCTGCACGCTGTCAGGCTGCTCCTCCCGCCCACTCCACCTCCCAGCTGCTCCTCCTCAGGCTGTCCCTTCCCTCTCTTCCCCCACCAGGACTCTCGCACCCACATCCCCACTGTCCACCCGCCTGCCACCTCCTCCCGCCACCTCCTCCCGCCGTTCCCTGCAGGGTAGCCGGGGCCCGTGTTCCAAAACCCGCTGCTGACCTGGAGCGACAGCTGTGTGGCGTTCTTAGGGATGTCACCCCCAGGTCCTGGGTGCATCCCGGTTCCACCACTGGGTGCTGTGTCCCCTGGGGAGTGCGGCGTAAGCTCTCTCTGCCTCACTCTGCCCTGACATTAAATGGGATACAAATACTACCGACTAACTGGGCATGACGGCGCACGCCTGTAATGCAGCACTCGGGGAGGCAGAGGCAGGAAGAGTTCAAGTTCAGGACTACCCTGGGCAACCCAGGAACTTAGTGAGATCCTGTCTCAAAGAATAAAAACTGTCCGGGGAGGTAGCTCGGGGTGAAGGCCTGGGTTCACCCCCAGTGCCGCGAAACGACGATAGTTAAGATCATGATGGTGACGTCTGCTAACCCGGCCTTGGTGGGGGTGAAATGGACCAGCACTCGTGGATCTCGGAGTGGCTGAGTCGCAGATAGTGCGGCAGAAGCACGGGTGAGGCAGGGGGATGCGGGGACCCACTCAGAGCCTCGCTCTGGAGGAGCAGCGCTTCCCCGCAGCGAGACCCCACGGGCGGGCTCTGCCCGGGCAGCCGGCCCTGCGCGCTGGTCGCCCACACTGGGGCAGAGCGGAGGCCCACGCACGTCGCACCACTCACTGGCTGTTCTGCGGTGCAGCGAAGCTGGCCGACTCTGCCCTTCTGCTGCCTCCGGCCTTGCACTTTCGGGAAAGCTCCACTCTGACCAGGCACGCACTCAAGGCCTGCCCCGGACTTCCGCATCTCTGAGAGTGCAGCGCCCTCTGCAGGACATGGGCTATGCCACATATTTGCTTTTTTTGTTTTGTTTATTTTTTATTTTTATTTTTTTCCAGCGCTGGAGCCCCTAGGGAAACAAGCTATGCAGCTGCGCTCAGCCCTACATTTTACATGGGTGGGAGGTACTAAAGATTAAACCTGCACCCAGCTACAGTCCCGCTTCTTTTACTTTAAGACACAGTCTTACTAAGTTCTCCAGAGTGGGCCCGAACTTGCAGTCCTCCTGCCTCAGCCTCCCACAGGGCTGGGATTACAGGCGTGCAGCACCATGCCTGGCTGCTACAGCAGGTATCTGTATTTAACCCGACCGCACGTCCTGCCATGCCCCTCCTGGGGATTAGTGAGAATATGTTCTGCTGTAATATACATAAAATGTTATGAACATACAATTTTATTTTGATGCATAGAATAAAGACAGCCAAAATAAGTCACGCCTCCTTTACTGGGGATAAAATGAGCCTGAGGTTTTTCCTCAGCACTGGGCAGGGCTTACGGTTTAAAATCTTACGCCTTCTCTCTCCACAACTTCACTGCACACTGGGAAATCAGTGCCACTGCCCCTGCCCTTCCTGTTTTAATGTCTGGGATTCACGCTTCCCTCGTAAAGGAAGATAACCGAGCCATCTGGTTTTAACCACAGGAGCGGCACTGTTGCTGGTTAAAGCGTTCACTACTTACGAATCTGCGTCGTAAACTCCCAGACAGCTGTCTTGGAAAACACGATGTGTCCCCACCGCGTGTGAGCGGCTGCGAGCCGCTCAAGGGCACTGCGTCCTTGAGGCAGACAAAGGCGGTGTCACGCTTCACAGCGCCCGCAGGGCCGACTGCGGAACAAAGCACCTGCTCGGGCGTGGAGATCCTTCCTGGGGTCGGAGCAAGGAAGCTCTTTCCTTAAAGCGCAGTGGGGAGACGCCTGGCGATTGGGCGCCCAGCCAGGTCCCTGATAAATAAGAGTCTGGTGTCACACTTTCACCAGGGATTGTTTCTCCTGATGCCAAAAATTAAATGAGGCAGCCAGGATCGCACAGCCTGCAATTTCACTAACTGGGAGAGCCTAGGTTAAAAATCTCAACAGCAGGGCAGCCTGACCTTCCGGAGAGTTCTGCAGAAAAGCCAGGGTTTACCCTGCAAAGACTTCTCCACCCTGCCCGCAGAGGGGCTTCACGGCGCAGGCCTCAGAGGATTCCTCCCGCCGAGCAGTCCCTCGAGCCCAGGTGTGTGGCAAGCGCTCATCTTCACGGAGAAAACGCGGCCCCGTGGG
Source organism: Dasyprocta punctata (assembly GCA_004363535.1). Lineage (NCBI taxonomy): Eukaryota > Metazoa > Chordata > Mammalia > Rodentia > Dasyproctidae > Dasyprocta > Dasyprocta punctata. The sequence continues at coordinate 31,373 of RJWM01003350.1, read as the reverse complement.
AAGAGAGGCCGTGTTGCCAAACACAGACCTCGCGGGACTGCGGCCCCGCGGGGCCCAACAGAGGCGCCCCGTGTTCCTCCGCTCCGTGGAGACCCCGGATTTAACTCCTTCAGCGTGGAAAGGTAAGGCTCGATGTGCTCCACGTTCACTTCGGAGAGACCGCCACCCGCGCGAGACCGTCCGGGGGAGGGACGGAGTCTCCTCATCACCCTGAAAGTCCGCGAGTGCCAGTCAGGCCACCTGGCCGCGTTGACCTGCTCACTGCCAGAGGCGGAGTAATGCGAACCGACTCCCTTTGTCCTGGGACACAGCTCCTGAAACCCAGCAGTGCTCTCTCCACGGAAGCCGCTGCGGGAAACGAACCCCTCTGGGGTTCAGGGCTGGGCCGGCCGCAGCCGGGGGGCTCTCCTGTTGCCTGGGGCGGCATCTCCCTGAGGGAAACATTCACTCTGGAAATCAACAGAATTTATTTTCGCTTAAATAAGTATATTTTGGCTGGGATAATAATCAAATGACTCAAAGTCTATGATTTCAAACAGACTTTCTTCAGGATGAGGAAAGCGTACATGCTTCTTTGGATTTCTGACAAAAAGGCAGCATGTGGGACACATCGTATCTACTACAATTTGATGTGAAAATTAAATGTTTAGGATACACTGAGCACAAGACCATAAATCAGTGTTACGGCCTAAATGATTATCCCAAAGTACAGGTTGCCTTGTATACGCAAAATGAAAATGTAATCCATTATCCTCTCCAGCCATGAAACCAAAATAGAAAAAGGAGAAGCCACTGGAAACGTAGTCCACCTTTTAAACACTCGTGATCGTTTTCTCCCTGAGCCTCCAGCAGATCCAGGACAGGGATGGGAGGCGGATCCGGGCCCTGGCGCTGAGCTGTGCCCCGACTCTCCAGTCCAGCCTCCAGGTCACCACAGGGGACCCCCTGGGGCTGTGCAGGGCCCCCACCCCAGCATCCTTTCTGGAAGTGAGTGAGAGGCCGCCAGGCACTTGTCTGTTGGTGTTCAGGTTGCCACAGCGCATTCATTATCGTTGCTACAGTGAACATGGCATAGCATCAGACAGGCAGTGAAGACATCCTAGAGAATCTGAAAACCCTGCTTCCGGTGACACGGACAGGGAGACTTAAGAGTTTCATCCGGTAAATAATTCCTGATGCTGCCTCAGCCTTACACAGGAGACAACGGCTCCAACAACCACCTCGCTCTGTCTCTCGGGCTGGTGGCAAGCTCTGGGCCCTGGGCGTGAGCTTTCTCCCCTGGCCGGGAAGGCTTCCAGACCTTCCAGCCTTGCTCTGGGGCTTATAGATCTGGCGTTAGCTCTGTAATCAGGAAGGAAAGGGGTGGTGTTTTATTCTGACAACATTTCCCAAACATAAATACCAATGAATACACCAATTCCCATGTGAAGTCTCTATCCATGCAAGCTTGAAACAACCTAAAAAAGACAAAACCACCAGAAGAATGTTTTCAGTGGGTACTAAGAAATAACTGCAGACCACACCATGCATTTCAATCTTGGTATTTGCATTGGGTAAGTCAGAGATATTTTATTACATTTGTTCATAGATTCTCAAAATACTAACAGTAGAAAACTTCTTCACTCGAACACAGTCCAATGTCATTTTATCAGGCCCATAAAGACTGCCTTAGTTAACATCACACAATCAGCTGGGTATGGTGACCCACACCTGTGATCCTAGCACGCTGTGTAGACTTTTCTGTTTAGAGCCCAGCCCAGGCAATTCAGACTTCTCTCAAACTAAAAACTAAAAAGCAAAGACCTAAGGATGTAGCTCAGGGCAAAGGCCCTGGGTTCGATTTCCAGTACCAAAAATCAATCAACCACATAATCACTGAAATTAAAAAGTTTCAGAATTAGATTTTCTGACACTGGTTCGGCACCTTTCCCGAATGCTCCCTGCTCCTCTGTGGCAGTCAGCCCTTCACGCTGAGCACTGCTCTTTGTATGACACGGGTGGTAGCAGAGCCAGGGGATCAGGTTACTGAAACCCGCGGACCTCACTCTTTTCCTGCTGATCAGCAAGAAGCAGATGCCTGAAGGGACCCAGGACAGGGAGAGACGCTCCAAAGGCAGGGGACAAGGACAAGGCGAACCCAAAGACCAGGGTTCAGACTCGGCTTTCACGGTGACTTGTGTTCGCTACGTGGCCTTGAATAAGCCATTTGCCCCGGCTTCAATTTCCCCCAGGTAACACTAAGCCCACAAAACCGGGCCCTGTGTGTGGGTCCACCTGTCCCTCCGGTTTGGGAGTGGACCTGCGCTGCATTTCTAAGCGCGTTCATGTAGATTAAGCAGCTCTGGCAGCCTTCTTAGGGCCACGCTGAATTGCTGCTCAGGCCAGCGGCAGCCTCGGTGTGGACAGGAGGAGCCAGTGGCCCGCGGCGGTCTGAACACAGTTCACCACCCCTGTGGCTTTTGCTCAAAGCCAACAATATAATTTATTTACTTTATCATGGCATTGTATTTTTTTAAGTATGACTAAATAATCACATCTCTGCTTAACATAAATGCTGTGGAAACAAGTTTGAGAACGCCACACTGTGCCCGCTGCTCTGGTCTGCTGTTTCCTTATCATGCCAGTCACAGCCCACTGTGCTGATTATGTGACTGACAATAGCATGACTTCCAGCTACCAAATCCTGCCTGGAGCCACACGCTGCCCATGCCTGTCCATTAAAGCCATTTCTGAGTCCAATGACCCTGAATGTCCATTCCATTTCTAAAACTAGAGGTTTATTACAACCAGAGACATGAAAATGCTTTAGAAAATTTAAAGTGCCATGAAAATGTGAGGTGTCCATGACATACCTCTTAATCACACGTGTCCATCTGTGTGGACCAGAGCGGCCCGTTCCCCCCACGGACAGGAGAGGCTGGGCGTGCCGAGTCCTCTATAGCCCACGGGACACAGAGGCATCAACAGCTCTAATCTGTCCTGACACGTGGAAGAAGTTATGAGGTGGGGAGCTCGGAGGACAGAAACCACTTAAACCACCCGCGCCTCTCCTGTGCGGTCTCCGCAGGGCGGCGGCCAGCCTCGGTGCCCACCGGCATACTTACATTCGCTTTGCTTGCCTGAGAAGCTATCTTGGAAACACGCTGTCTTTTACTGACTTAAAAGTTATCCCCAGGAATGCCCACCCATGAAAGGAACGACGTAAAATAACGTGGCAACTCTGGCCTCTTCTTGATTACAAATCAAAGACTGTTTCTAACAGGCACGAAGAGACGCCAAGCGACCGAGAAGTCTTTTTACCAAAGCGAGTTTCTGGGCGCCGGTTTCTACAGCAGCCGAGAAAGGTGGAGTGAGGAGTCCTGAGCCCGCAGCAGGTCCGCCCGCGCAGAGCGGCACTGCAGGACTCCGCCTCCTGTCCTGCTGAGGACACCTTGGTCTGCACCATTGACAGGAAGGCCCTCGGGCCGCCCAGCCCAGGCCCTTGGAAACTCAGCTGCTCGTGTCCTCCTTGTTCGTCCGTAAAACCCAACCTTGACGTTGCTTCCACAGGAAACTCCCCGAGCCTCTCGCCTGGGTAGCTCCTGGGATGGCCCTGTTTCACTGTCGCAGCTGTTATTAGGTGTGTGCTTTATCACCCGTTAGTGTAACTGTTTGATTAGCAATGACTCCCAGACTGGATTCAATCTCTGAGCATAGGAACCTGGTTTGTTTCTTACTGCCTGGCCCTAGGGGCCGACCAGAGCACTGGAACTTGCCAAATACTCATTCAGCTATTACTGAGAAAATAAACCCAACTTCTCTGTCTGGGGTCATGGTTTCTAAAGGGCCTTATGCACCAAAGAGCTAGTGCTTTCTAAAATTAAGAATCAAGTTCACAATCGTGAATATGACATCTTAAATTGATGTCCAGGACAGAAACCCAGAGGAGAGGAGAGGAAGGGGCTGTGTGCAGGTGCACACGGACCAGCTGCTCCAGCAGGAAGAGGGTGCGACCCTACCAGCCATAAGGAAGAAAACCAGGACACCAGGACAGACACCAGGACACCAGGAGTGTCTATCCAGAGGAATGCTATCTATGCACTGAAATGGACAGATGTGAAGATTTGGTTACCAAAAGGAAACAGGAAGGCTAAGAGGAAAGGACAGAAACAGAAAATTCAGTGACTATCTTCTACCATGCAAAGCATGTGCATCTCTGTAAAGACAGATGAGAGGAAGCATGGAAAAGAGGAGCTACTGAATAGGTACTGCGGTGACTTTCCCACGCATACCTGAATTCTACTCTTGCTGTAATATTGTCCGTCTCCAGAGAATCACTTGAAAGTATACAGAAGGCGACACTTGGAGGCTGGCCGCAGAATACACCCTGAGGAGGCCGGGTGATCGTACACACTGCGCGTGTTCCAGGACCCACAGCTACGGGCTGTGCCTTGGAGCGCAGACGGAGAACACTGCAGCCTCCCAGTCTTACTCTAGGAAACATTGCGATTTGTATCTATTGACTACACCTGGGTACCAGCTGCATTAACAGAGCACGTGGCCTCTTGGCAGATTGCAGCGAGCCTCAGGTCAGGGCAGCACTGCAGACGGACTGCCCATGAGCTCAGCCACATTCGCTGGGAAACCAGTGCCTGCGGCTCCACACAGCCACACTGGGGCTCCTCCCGCTTCCAATCCGAGCACGGAGGCACCTCGCTCTAGGAGCACAGACTCGCTGAGGCACAGCGGCTGGTCCCTGCCACGCTGATGGCCCTGCGCACATCCCCGGCCACACCCAAAGAGCTACTCACTCCCCTTCCACCAGCTCCATGGCCGGGAGGGATTAGCTCCTTTCAAGGTATGAGATTGAGAGTTCTTAGTTATGGTGTAAGCTGTCCAAGGTCACAGCCAGTAAGTATCTAAGTCAGGAAGAGAACCGAGAACCCACACACTGACACATGGCCATGTGCCATTATGTGAATGCAAGACTTGCAAAGCTTAAAAAGTTGGCAAGATAGAATACACCTGCTTGGGCGGTATACTGCTGAATGAATGTGAGTTACGGGTTTTCCTAGGCCTCTGTGTGTCATAACCGAGATGGAAAGGAAAAGAAACCTCGCTGTTCACCTCTTCCTCATGCAGAGTTGGGCAAGCATATCTGCTGCGATTGGAGAAAAACTGCTCTGTCCATCTTTATAAAAAGCACCCCGGAGCTCTGTGCAATGCACCAACCAAACTCACACAGCTGATGATGGACAGCGCCAGACAAACCTGAAGTGGGCGGGCTGAGACCGGAGGCCAGGATTTGCAGGAAGAGCAGCTGGCTTGGGGGTCCCCACAGGGCCGCTAGCCGCGCCCTGGGAACCAGCCGGTGCCCAGGTTGCTGGGAATTCCCAGGGTTCCCCAGGACCTGGGAGGGCACAGGGTCCTGGGCCCCCACGGTGTGCAGTGTCTGTTCTGAGGGTGTGGCTGTCACAGCAGGGGACGGATATGAAAAGACTCAGCAGAAAGGGACAAAAATACCCAGGTAGTGGCCAGTGCTACTCCAGAGAAGGGAGATTTGCAGCCAGGCAGGTGGGAGGCTGAGCTATGACTTCCGTCTCTGCCGCAAAGAAGGCGAACGAGCCGTAACAAGTGTGACTTGTGACAAGTGGGTGAGGAAGCAAAAGAACCAGAGGAGGGAAAATAACAGCGTGTAACAGTTGGGCAGGCAGCTGGACCTGAGCCAGTGCCGGGGCCCTTAGAGTGCCGCCTGTCCATGGGAGCAGCCAGACCCGGCCTCGCCGAGCTCGGACCGCGGTGCTCACGGCCCTGCGACCGCCCAGCTCTCAGCAGCACAAGCGAAATGAGGAGCAGCGAGCATCAGGAGCGGGCGGCGATCACGCTCACTGACGCAGAGGTCACAAGCCGTCTAATTTCGAGTCAATCCAATTCCAGCAGGAGATTCTTGCGAGGGATTTGTTATTTTTCTTGAGCCTCAGTTTCACTTCTGGATTTGCTCCTGAGCCAAGTGCAGTCCCAGGCCTGGCCCGGGAGTTCTCTGCCCTGAGAACAGGCCAGACCAAGCTGCACTGTGTGCAACAGGACGTGTCGCCCGTCACCCTGCTGCGGAGGAGACCAAAGCCTGCTTCAAGTCACTAAGAACTAAAGAGCAAGGGTTTTCGGTTGTGCTGTCCTGGCTAACTGGAGGTCCTGAACTGATTCACGTTTTCCTTTCAAGGTCATTGTGACTTTGGGAAGAGCCAGAGGTGTCACGGTGAATAAGGCAGATGAGGACCCGGTGTTGGGATTTTACAAGCCGCTTTTCCATCGAACGTCACGCGGCAGCAGCCTTCACTCTATTTCTGATCACACCTCATAAAGAAACTCGCAAAAGACCCCAGAGCTGCTTCAGAAAGTGGCCAGAAGGGTGGGATGAGAGTGGTCATGTTGTTAATATGCTCTAGAAATGGCCTGTACCACTGATGACATGGCACTCATCCGGTACAAAAAAACCATGTTAAGCATTTTAAACCAACGATCTTTGAAAACGTGGATAGCCCGAGTGTTTCTGTCACATTTCCAACGCAGCGCACACTCTGACACGTTAGTCCTGAGGCCGAGCTCCTCCTGTCAACGCTCAGGAGTTTCAGCTGCCGTTCACCAGGACCTTTCTAGCATTCTCAGAATGCAAGTCCCCAGGAAGGAGGACCCTGGTCAGAAAGGTCCCGCGGTGAGGAGGGCGGGGCCTGGGCATGCACGGCACCTGACTCAGCGGCCGCTCAGCTTCACAGAGAGAGGGGTTTGGAGCGCTGGGGTCCTGCAGTTAACAGAGAAGATCTTAACTGCTTCTCCTCCTACCCATCCAGCATAATCCTTAAACTTCAAGACAGGTGTCTTTAAAAACATTATCTGTGAAAATTAGGAATATCTCAGTTCTAACTAGAAAAATCAGAAATAAATTGAGGCCCAAAAATCCCCCCGGGGATTCTGTTTATCATTCTGCTTTTATTTACTTTATTCATTTATTCAATAAATATTTAGTTGGCACCACTTATGTGGACCTCCATGCTTAGTAGTAAGGAAAATAAACAGGCCCCTGCTCTCCGGTGAGGGAGAAATACACGAATAATTAAGCCCTAACAATCGACGATTGATAGTTTACGCAGTTCTTAATGCGAGCGAGACCGTGTACCAGGTGCTCCGTTAAGAACCATCTCAGCCAATGGTCACACTGAGACCCTGGCAGGTGGTCGCCCGTCTACCGCTGCAGCTGAGGAAGCCAGTTCTGAAGAGGAGGTGAAGTAACAGCGCACGCTCGACGGCAAGCCAGTCAAAGGCGCTCCAGGCTCCCGGGCAAGCCTGGGGTCTCCGCCTGTCCGCTCAGTGCGGACTGACACTTGTCAGGAAAGTTAAGCCTGTCTTTTGTGGCACGTGTTACCAGTGAAGAATTTTTGTTAACTACTGAAAGGCAGAAAAAGACCTGTAGGCTTCGCCCGATACAGTAGGCATCTCCTGGCCACCTAGGAGTTCTTTGCATAAAACAGAGCTATGCTCCAAGTTTAAAATACTGACCTCCTGGGAGGGGACTGGGTAGCTGACACCCTTGAAGAAGAGATTTGGAAATAAGCCCTGCAGGAGGCAGAAAGCAGAGAAACTCTAGGGTTCTCAGCTGAAAAAAATTAGCCAGACAAGTCTTGAAGGGAGCCAGGCTGAATCAGTGAAGGCGACCTGAGCCCAGGGTTCATCTACTCAAGAGTCAGCCCCCTGGGGGTGGCCCTGGCGGGCCCTGGGCCAGGACAGATGGCATGACTTGGCAGGCGGCTGCACGCACACGCCATGCTGGGCAGGGCTGGAAGGGGATGGTGGCCACTCGGACACCACCTAAGCAGAAGCCTCCAGACAGGACTGGAGCACCACCTTCTGCGGACGTCCCGGTGGGACTGTAGTGGTCCGCAGGGCGCTGGCGGCCCTGGCAGCCATGGACTCATCATCCCACACACCTCTTCCGGGTCCCCAGCTTTCCCCTGGCAGCTCTGTGCCTCAGTCTGGCAAGAGTGAGCCATTGTACGTCTACATGCTTAGTTCACAGTATGACACTCAACCCCTGCACGTGTCAAAGTGGCTTCCTGCCTTCTACTGTTTTAAAGTGTGAATCCGTGATGTTTCACTGTATGCATGCGTCATGAAATAATTACCACGGTCAAGCTAATTAACATTCCTTACCTCACCGTTACCTCGGTCTTGTGTGGTGAGAGCATTTAAGATCTAATCTCTTTGCAAAGGTCAAATATAAAATACAGTAGACTATGGTCATCACGCTGGCCATTGGATTTCCAGAACTTAGCCATCCTGCACCGCCAGAACCCCGAACCCCTCGGCAGACCTCCCTGTAGCCTCCACCCCCACCTCTGAGCCTCTGTGAATTAGAGGTTTTAGACCCCGTGTGTAAGCGAGACCCTGTGCTGTTGAGCTTCAGGTCTCTGGTTTATTTTACATAGCATAGTGCGTTCCAGGCTCACTCGCACTGCTGCACACGAGCAGACGCCTTCCTTACCTTAGTACAGGTGACACTGTAACCACACTTGCGATTTTGTCTGTACAGTTTCCTGATTTGCCTGCCGAGCACGGATACGCAGGTCATTTCCAACCGTGGCAATGCTCACAGGAGCACGGACATGTCCGAGTCGGACGGACAGACTTCTCTTCCCTCAGCTGTATCCCTGCGGTGGGGGCCGGCCTCAGGAAGTCCCATCTGAACTGTTTTTGGGGAATCTCCGTCCTGTTCCCCACAGCAGCAGCACCTTCTGTCTCCTCTCTGACAAACCCACCCTGAAGCGGGGAGCTGCACCAGCGTTCCACCAAACATGACCCAACTTTTATCCTATAGAGAGGTTTCAGTTCTAAGGCCCTCGGAACAGCTATTTCCCTTAAAGAGGGTTTTAAAATTCTAACATTGGCTAGGTACAATTACCATTTTTATTCACTTATTTTATTAATCTTCACAAAAATGCTGGTGGGTTGGACCTATTTTTATAATTTCTCTTCAGATGAACCAAATGAGGTGGATTGAGGCTGCGTTGCCCAGGGTGTAATAACTAATAAGCAGGAGAGCCTGGGTGTATACCCAGAGGTTCATTCTGAGATTTATGCTCACCACCGTGAAATGGAATCTTCTCCCAATTACTATGTGCTCAAGGTTTGTGAAAATAACATCTTATTGAAGAAAAAGAGCCTGGGATTTCAAGATTTTATGATTTTACTATAAAGTTCAGAATAGCCTACTTTGTGAGTATATGTTGAGTTCTGTAAAATAGAACACAACTTTCTGAAGGTAATATGGTAACACACTTCACGACCTAAAGAGAACAGTTCAGAGTTAACAGAGCAAACACCAAGGCTCGTTTGATCATTTTTATTGATATTATCTATATCATCGTATCTGTTTGCATCTGTACATTACAATATTTTATCCATATTGCTTATGGATAAAGATAAGATTCTTCCATTATATTTGTATTTCAGATTATTAATTTATTATGTGAAATTACTTATGTAAGTTGTTTTGAGTATATTAGTTCCATCATTTATAAATGAGAAAAAGCCATGATGGCACAAATCCCTGGAATGCTAATTAAAGGAATTATTTGATAAACATGAAATTATCATGACATAGAATCAGAGGCAACAGGACTCCCCCTGGAAGTTCAGTTTCCCCTGAGCAAAAGGTTTCCTTATCGAGTATCCACGGAGATTGAAAATCGAGATTCCAAGGACTGCAGCTGTCCGAGTGAACAATCGAAAGCCCGTCAGCCAGTGAAGAAGCATTGTGTCCGGGGATGCTCATGTTAGAGTCCACTGGGTTCAAAGTCTGGTACTCGAGATTGAACCCAGGCCCTTCCCACTGAGCTGCACCCCCAGCCCTTTTTAAAATGTTTTATTTGAGACAAGGTCTCACTAAGTCGCTAAGGTATACATGCTGGGCTCCACTTCTGAGCCTCCTGCCTCAGCCTCCCAGAGTGCTATAATTAGGGGTCTGCATGAGACCACGCCCCCGCTGGTTTTGTTTATTTTAACCATTTTTGTCCCTGCACAATGTCACCTCTGCCTCCAATACCGGCGCAGTAAGTGCCATCGCCGGCCGGTGGGTGCATGGGTGTCTCCCGTTTCCGTCCTGTGCACGCGTCAGTGCAGCTCAACGGCCACGGCCAGGGCCACCTGCGCATTCCCAGCCAACCGGGCCGCACACGCGGCTTCTTGCCCGACCCGGCCTGACCAAAGCTGTTCAGTCTCCAGGTTCCGGGACCATGCCGTGTCCCCCACTGGCCTTCCTCAGGCCGCTCACACACGGTGCAAGACAGGAGAAAAAGTCGCAGGACACTAGGTGGGCAGTCGGCGGAGGTCGTGGGAACCGCCCTTGTGTGCGTTTGGCTCTGAGCACTGGCAATGAAACCCACCAGGCCACGTGGCCAGCCACTGGCCACCTAGTGCCACACGGAGGCACCGCCCCGACCCTAAATTAGCGAACAGGACTCGCTGCGATGTCTCGCTCGGTCTGTGTTTGAGATGCAGGAGACTTAACTAGAGAGGAAGGTGTTTTCCCTTCAGAGATCCTACTCTGGACACCGTAAGCGGCAGCGCCTCTGCTGTGCTTCGTGAAGTGCTCTGAGTCCTGGGGTCCCTGCGCAGACTACGGCGCCAGGCCGCCCTGGGATGTGAAACGCTCTGGTGTCTGCAGCGCCCATCAGCCCGGGCTCTGGAACAGAGAATGACATCCCCGTACCAAACCGGCTGCCTTTCCTTCAGCTGCAGCCTTATCCCCGGCTTCGGGAACACTCTGCACACAAACGGATGAGCTCCTTGGCTTTGTCCTTCCTTTATCCAGACTGGCTCTGTGGTCCTCCTTGGCGTCTGCCAGACCCTGCTCAGGGCCGGTCCCTGACAGCAGGCTCGCTGCCCGCACCTCTCTCCGGGGCGTCCCCACCTCCCTCCTCCCCTCTGCTACCCCCCCCCACCATCTCCTTCCTGCACACCTTAGAGTACTGGAAATTAATTCCGGCAGCCGCTGCTGCTGTCCGTACCCGGACTCGTTTGACGCCACGACCACTACATGTTGCCACCTCCCTAAACCTCACGAAGACCTTTACCAGCCTGCTGCAGCGCTGGCTGCTGGTGTGACAAACACTTGGCTTCCACTGCTATTCACAGCCAGTGAGATCGACAGGAGTCCATTAAATAAATTCTTGACTAAAGCAGACCCGCCCCTCTCAGCTGCCGTGGTGCCATCTGTCAGTTCCGTCAGCTGCTTCTGCCCCAACTGCCCCGCCTGCTGCCCTAAACCGTCAGGTGTCCGCCGCCCGCGCTGTCTGTGTGGGAGCCCTGTGCTCCTGGCATGCCCCTCAGTGCACTTCACCACATCGAGCCTTTGCTGTTCTTGGCTACACGGGCAGCTCTGCGGAGCAGAAATCTTGGCTGTAAGATTCTACACTGAGCAGGACTGGAGTTGGGGACATCAAAGCATCACAAAGTACACACAAGATGATCCTGAAAAGAGCCGGTTAGACTTAGATAGCACATCCCTGGGGACCACAGCCAACTTTCCAGAAGGGGAGCGAGCTGGTCTGCACTTCGGGAGGAAGTTAGAAGTGGGCTGTGAGGTCCTGCAGTAAGACCACACTGGCAAAGAGGCTGGGCCGTGAAGCGCGGACAAGAGGTAAGTGCAAGGAAAAGGTGCAACCAGAGAGAGGAAAGGACGCTTAATGGGGCAGAACACCGTCAGAAGCTGTTCAGAAGGAGCAGAAGGCTGGGAACATCTGAGGTACTGAAGGCGGGCAGTTCGCTCAGCTGGGCAGGCGCAGTGGTGGAGGGTGTGCAGCGGGTGCCGAGGCCGCCGGCAGCAGGAGCCGCCCAGGCGGCAGGCGAGGGGGAAGGCGGAGCTCAGCCGCGGAGCCTGGAGGGCGTCCCTCGACTTTCCCATGAAGCAGGAATGGAGACAAAGGAGAAAAGGGGAGACAAGACATGATCGGGGGTCATCTTAGTCACTTTCCGGGTCGCTGAGACACAAAACGCAGCACCGCGTCTCAGGAGGAGAGGTTTCTCCGGCTGGCAGACAGTCCCGGACCAGCTGGCAGTTAAGGCGGAAGGGACCTTCAGAAGAAAGCTGTTCCAGCAGAAAAGCAAAGGAGGAGCAGGAGGGGGAGCCCGAGTCCAGGCCCCGCACCCAGGCCCTGCCCCAGTGACCGCCCCGTCCTGCCGGCCACCCCACCCGCGTTCACTCCTGGGCACCTCCACAGACGGTGCCCAGGCCAGCACAGCGCCTCCAGCGCCAAGTCACCTCCACACCCACCTCGGGGCTCAGGAGCTTTTGGGGAAACTCGAGCTAAACCGTAACAGTTTTCATAATTTTTTTCATGAGAATATGCAAACACTTTATATGCATTGATATATACACTATCAAAATTCGGGCAATATTGTAAACAGATATTGTTTGAAAATCAGTTTGTCCCCAAAAATATTGATGTATTTGAATTCATTGACTATTTCTAAGGAAATAATTGAGACTATGTACAGAAGTTTGCAACATTATTTGTTATGAGGAAAAAAACTGGAAACTACCTCACTATCCAATCATGACAAGTGGCTAAAGAAATACAGCACACATAAGCAATAGAAATCTATGCATGTTGAAAGGATGCTTACAAAGATTCTTAATTTCATAGAGAAATTCTTACAGATGATATATTAATATAAGTAACAATAAATAATATGCTATTTAGTATGCTGTTGATTAAATACAGGAAAAAATGGATGAAAATGATAGCAATGTAAGAATTATTTCTGTATTCCATGTATGCCTTTCTGAGGTTTCTAGAGGTGTGCGTGCTTTTCTCACCAGGGACGCATACTAACCAAAACAATGCACAGCCATCATTGGTGATTTATGAGTAACATTGGAAAGAAGCAAAAAGGAAAATTTGCTAAGTGCTTCTGGAAAATGAAGAGAAAGTGGAATGAAGTGCCGATTCCCATAGCTTAGTTAATGGCAAGGCCATGTTTTGATTCAGAATTGCAAAAATACAAAATCAAGCTTGCTGATTGGAGTCCAGATATGTTGAACATTAAACTTGGGTGAGTTGACCAGCACGGTGGCCGTGCCTCTCATCCTGGCTACTCAGGAGGCTGAGACAAGAGGGTGAAGAGTTGGAAGCCAGCCCAGCCAAAATAGTCAGACCTTGGCTCAAAATTTGAAAAATACACAAATAATAAAAAGGACTAGAAAGTGTAGCTCGACCCATCTTTGGTTCAATTCCCAGTACTGAGAAAGACATTGGGAGACTCAATGTGGAAGACACACATCTCTGATCCGCCTTGAAAAAGAAAGAAACTGCGGACTCAGCCTTTGTGGGGTGAGAACCCAGCAGCCGCCAGGCTGGTCCTCCGCGCGCAGGTCTCCGCCCACACACCCTGCTTCCTGGCGAGGAGACCCCGCAGCGTTTGCCGTCAGTGACCTCGCGAGATCAAACGTCCACTGTCAGTCGTCTCCACCTTGCTTCCTTACACTGTTCCTAGTAAAGAAATATCTTCATCTCCACACTCTGCAAAACTGAAAAGCAGACCTGGAAGTTCCAGATGCTTCAAGGAAAGAGTGCGTTTCCTCCTGGAGGTATGGAACTATTGGGAGCCATCGAAACTGGAAAATGAATACACAGGCAGAGCTGCTGCACGGCAGAGGCATGGCCAACCCGAGAACAGAGACGCCTCAGAGGGCAAGGCAAGGTCACAGCTGAGGACACCTGACTCCAACTCAAATTAACTAAATAAAGCCTGTAGCTGCAGGCATTCCACCCCTGCAGTGAAATGCAACGTGGAAATCTTCTCCTAGGATAATTCTCCAAAATTAACATGATCCGTTGCTTGAACCACTCCCAAGTTCTGTTCAGTTTCCTGTGTTTTCCACTCAAACCCCCTCCTTGTCTGACTACTACAGGCCACCCAGAAACAACCCCTGTCTTAGCCCTGAGAGTCAAGAACTCTGTAGAGAGTTGTGATCCTCCTGGAGCCCTAAAATCATACCACTTAGCTCATTTATTTAAGCCTTTGCAGTACACTCATTTGGGAGATTGGGGATCTAGGCCAGGTCCCTGATATGGAACATGTCTGCCTGTCTGGCATCGACACAGGATGTAGCTTACAACCCCTAAGCTACATCCTGTGCAGAGACCACGAGAGTGCACGTGCCCGCAGTCCTGGAAAAAAGCTGGAAGACGTTGTTCTGATCATCATAAATAAATGCACGGTGCATTATCACGTTAAAATTATAATTCTCAATGGAATCCACTGGTTATAATTCCTTAATTATGTACTAAATAGATGTGCAGATATGGGAGTGTTGTGCAGGAAGATGAGGGAACTTTATTTTCAGGGATAACTTGCACTCAAGTGAAATGGAATAAGAATATATTACAACAAACTAAGGACCATGTAAAATATTAGACACATGTGGAAGAAAGAGAAGCAATTTCAACAGAGTAGAGCTGTGTGGGTGGGGAGGTGGGACTTGGCACTGTGGAATTCGGTGATACTTCCTGTGGATAGGACAAGAGCAGAGAGAGGCAACACAGCGATTGTCCCACAGACAGGACAGTTGTTCCTCCAGCAGAGACTTCATTCTGTGGAGCAACACCTAAAATGTTTGTGTGGGAAGAATGAGGAGCCAGGGTGGAGTGGGAAACTGGCAAATGAATGGCCTATGTTTGATCCCAGCACCATAAAAAAGAAGAAGCAGGGAAGGAATGGGTGAAGAGTCAGAGGAAGAAGAAGGAGAGAAGGGGGAGGAGCAAGGAAGGAATGGGTGAGAAGTCAGAGGAAGAGGAAGGAGAGGAGGGGGAGGAGCAGGGAAGGGATGGGTGAGGAGTCAGAGGAAGAGGAAGGAGAGGAGGGGGAGGAGCAGGGAAGGGATGGGGGAGGAGTCAGAGGAAGAGGAAGGAGAGGAGGGGGAGGAGCAGGGAAGGGATGGGTGAGGAGTCAGGAAGAGGAAGGAGAGGAGGAGGCTGATGGGAGGGACGGGTGAGGAGTCAGAGGAAGTGTAAGGAGAGGAGGAACAAGTGGTGTAGGGAATGGTGTCAGGCAGCGAAGGTTTGTGGAGCGTGGCCCAGAACTCAGCAATGATCTCGGACCACTGCCTTGCAGGCCATCGTTGGCTCTGCATGTTCTTTTGTTTGACTGTGAGGCCACCGAGGAGCAGCAGAAAGGAGAGGGACAGAATTCACATTAGGCTTTGGAAGATTGCTTTCGTTGCACAGAGCACAGACCCTAATAGGATAGGGGTGGATGCTGGGACCCACCAGTGGGACCCCAGGACCAAATGGAGGGGATCTGGCCTGGAAGTGAGTTCAGCGCATTCTCAGGTTGGCGGACACTGGTGCATTTGGAGAAAACATCAGTAGGATTCATTCACAGAGTGGATTCAGACTATAAGGAAAAACAAAATAAAATTTAGGAATTGAATCCATCTGGGTCCTCAGCAGCTGGGTTTGGTCAGTCCTCTAACGGTGGAAATTAGAGAAAGTAGGGAGGGAGCAGGGGTAGAAATTGAGATTTCTGTTTAAGACAGCTCAACCTCTGTAGGGGGTGGCTAAAGCTAGAGATGGATCACAGGTGTGGGGCTAAAGCAAGTCCAGCCCTGAGAACACGGGGAGCCCAAAGCAAGCCAGGTAACATGCTGTTCCAGCTCCAGGAAGCAGCAGGCCAGGCAAACAACTTACTGGGGTGGGGTGGGTGGTGAAATTGACATCCTCCCCCTGAGTGTATAAGTAACTGTGATACAGTGGTTGAGCAGTTCTTTTTCTCCCATCAGGGAGGCCTCCTCTTTCATCTCTTTTCTTTATTTTCCCATCCTCTTATCATCTCCCCTGCCCAGGGAACTTAGAGAGCTGCCCTGGTACACAGCATCTCTATCTCAGCATCTCTATTGAGCTTTGAAAGAGAGGTGGGAGTGTGTAGAGGCCCAGGGTAGAGACTAGAGGTGTGCGCCGCGGGAGAGAACCAAAGGTGTGTGAGCCCTGGGTCTGGGACAATGGCCCGAGTGACCGGGGAGGAACAGAGCTGAGGACCGCGCTTTGCGATAACTCAGCATTCCGAGTTTGGCAGAGTGGTGCCTTACACTCATGTGTCTGATGAGAGGGGAACCTTCTAACGCTACTCGGGAAAATGAATCTGTGGAGATCAAAGCCTCATTCATCCTAGCAAAGTCTCAGAAATGCGGTGTCTTATCCTTGGACCAAGATGCCCCAAAGGAAAAGTAAGGAACACACACACACACACACACACACACACACACACAGGACTGTCAGTCAGCCATGAAAAGAGGGAGATCCTGCCATTTGCAACAAAATGCATAAACTTGGAGGACACTGGTTCGGTGAAGTAAGCCAGGTGCAGAAGGACAAATGCAGGCTCTCGCTGGTGCACACAGCGTGCGGAAGCCGTCCGCCCCCAAGCGGAGATGCAGCGGAGGCTGCCAGAGGGGAGGATGGCAGGTGTCGGTGAAAGGGGCTGGATGTTCGGCTCTAAATTGAGTAAGTTGTGCGGATCTAATGGGGTGATCATAGTTAATAATACTTCATTGTCATCTCAAAAATTTTTGTTGTGAGAATAGATATTTTTCCCATTACAAAGGTGCCCATGTGAAGTGATACATGTATTAACTAGCTCAATTGTGGTAACCCTTTCACAATATGTATGCGTATCATATTATTGTGTCGTATGTGCATCTTAAATAAATTTTTTTATTTCCCATCTGTGCTTCAGTAAAGTGAGAGCAACCCTGTTAACTGTAGGAAGACTCAGAAGCCTGCTCCCGGGGGGAGATGATGCCTTTTTATTCTTTTCCTGGTTGCTGGGAATCAGAAGAGGCCTAGGTGAACTTCACTAGGCTACTATTTGGGGAAATACTGGATATTTTGAAGAAAACATACAGCTATTAGAAGAAAATGTGTGTGCATGTGTGTAGAATTTAAACAGAATTTTAGAATTCATTTGGTTGAAAACTTCACTCAATAACTTGACCACATCACCCTTCATTTAAAACACCTTACTGGTGCATGTTTAAAATACAAGCATGACTGATTTAAAAATACATGCATAGTCCTGATTTTGACACTAGAAAAATGAAAAAAGAAGGAGGAGGAGGGAGAGTTGGAGGAGAAAAAAGAGGGGCAGAAGGAGGAGGAGAAGGGAAGGCAGAAAATGTGAAGACTCAGCTGATTGTGGTGACAGAGACAATGGCGAAGATGATGGTGATGGCGATGATGGGCATGGAGATGATGTGATGATGGTGGTGATGGTGACATTGATGGTGGTGGTGAGGATGATGGTGGTGGTGGTCATCATGGTGATGATTGTGGTGATGATGGTGATAGTGATGGTGGTGATGATGATGATGGTGATGATGGTGGTGATGTTGATGGTGGTAGTGGTGGTGGTGATCGTGATGATTTTGATGATGATGGTGATAGTAGTGATGGAGATGATGATGGTGATGATTGTGATGATGGTGGTGATGCTGATGGTGGTAGTGATGGTGGAGATGGTGATGGTGGTGATGATGATGGTGATGATGGTGATGTGTTGATGGCCATGGTGATGGTTGAGGATGATGGTGGTGATGTTGGTGGTGATGATGATGGTGATGATGGTGATGTTGATGGCCATGGTGATGGTTGAGGATGATGGTGGTGATGATGATGGTGATGATAGTGGTGGTGATGATGTTGGTGATGATTGTGATGATGATGGTGATGATGGTGGTGATATTGATGGTGATGGTGATAATGGTGATGGTGATGGTGATGGTGGTGAGGTTGATGGCTATGGTGATGGTGAGGATAATGGTGGTGGTGGTGATGGTGGTGATGATGGTGATGTTGATGGCCATGGTGATGGTTGAGGATAATGGTGGTGATGATGATGGTGGTGATGTTGGTGATGATTGTGATGATGATGGTGATGATGGTGGTGATATTGATGGTGATGGTGATAATGGTGATGGTGATGGTGATGGTGGTGAGGTTGATGGCTATGGTGATGGTGAGGATAATGGTGGTGATGATGATGGTGGTGATGATGGTGATGATAGTGGTGGTGATGACACTGGTGATAATTGTGATGATGGTGGTGATGTTGGTGGTGGTAGGGATGGTGGTGATGGTGATGATGATGATGATGATGGTGATGTTGATGGCTGTGGTGATGATGAGGATGATGGTGGTGGTGGTGATGGTGGTGATAAGGACGGTAGTCATCATCTTTGTGTGGAAGCAGAACAGGCTGCACTTCTAGGACTGTGTGCCCCAGCACAAGGCTGTGATGTGGATTCTCTTTTACTGAAATGACAACAGGAGTCTCACAGCCAGAAGAGTAAAACCAGTAACATGGCATTGTTTTTATTGTCCGCACCAATGCTCAATCAGCATAATTAAGTTTGTATGTTACTTTTTCTTATTTATTATCATTTTAATTTTTTTGAGATGCATTTTTTAAATTTTAAAAAATCAAGCAAGGTATTTGAAGAGTTCTAAAGAAACTCAAAGAGATGACAAAGTAAAAATAATACTAAATTAAATGACCTCAAGCTCACCTGCAAACTCAGAAATTCTCACAAAATCCAAATTTTTGCATTTTATGAGAGTCTCATCTCTGGTCAAAACAGTAAGTAATGGGTAAATGTCAGTCTTAATTCATGCCTCCCATGCTCACCAAAGAACAGTGATTTTACTTGAAATATTTGAAACAGATGTTAGGAGACTGGTGGAAATGTTAATGCTATGAAGGCTTTGGGATGGTAAACCCTCCTCCTCTAGAGCTTCTGAGAAATACGACTGTACTGTCTGATCTTGGGCTGTGTGCTCACTCTAATCCCACAGACAGCTGGAGAACACAGAACTCATCTACAAGGGATTATGCATGTTTTACTGAGATCTATAGCTTACACAAACTGGGTATGTTTGATTTATGTTTATAAAAGTACCCTGGAAAATATGTATGGATGCACAATTTAGATTTAGCAGTCGGATCTGCCACACAGGTGAAAGTGGTTCCCTTTTGGAAGGGGCAGTGATCAAAAGAAATTTTAGTTCTATCAAGTATGTTTTCACTTTTTTTACAAGCAAAATATGTGCATATATTGTGTAATTAAAATTATTTTAAAGCAGAAGCTACTTGCTAAATGAAATTTTTCTATCAAAAGGTTTTCAACAAATCATTTTGTAAGAAAAAAAAAGCATTCTGAAATGTGTGTTACAGAAAACACATTTTTGTCAGTTGATGAACATTCAGTGATCTCATTTCAGATTTAGACCATATCAGGCTCTGTCTGAATTTTTTATAACCTATTTTCCAAAGAACAGGGCCACTACTTATTGACTCAATAATTTCGTTTATATGGAAAAATCTTAATAACAGAGAAAGCTTTGTTTATATAAATAATCACTAGATAATTATATATAAGATTTAAATTTGGAAGCATAATTATCATCATAACAGTGTGTGGAGCAGAATGTAATAAGGGAATAATACTTAAATGAAATAAAATATGCATGAATTTATTATCGCTAAACCTGGTGATGGGTTTGTGGGGGTTAGTTTATACTCTTCTCTCTGCTTCTGTAAACAGTAGATGTTTTCTGCAATAAAATTTTACAAAGTAAAAATGCATTCACAGTCAAAAAATAAATATCTAACTATTTTAGAAAAGAATGTTTTGGTGATGTTTAAAACAAAGCCCAAGCCCAGTTACCTAAGCGAGAGGCAGATTCTCTTCAGTTGCCATGCAGGCCGTGATCTCAGGTCCCAGAGACTCCCCTCCTTCCTGGGTCGGGCAGGTGCTACAGCTCCAGCCCCGAGACCTCCTCCGGTGGCATCAGAAGGGAAGGTGACAGTGACGTAGACCCAGACCTCTGCAGGGCACGCTGGCCAGCCACACGGCCACCCCCACTGAAAAGAAGCCCGGAAACGCTTTGTCCTTTTCATCCTTTGTCATTGTCAGGAACGGGGGAGAGAGCTTGAGCTCGGACGCTGACTAAGCCAAATGTGCAGCATGTCCCAAAACAGCTATAAAAACATTTAGGTGAGAGGTCGGTGCATTCATTTAGCTGATAATTATGAAACCATTGAAATACAACAGGGGAAACGAAACAAAGAAAATAAAGAAACACCACGCAACCACGAGGGGAAAGCCAGCAGCAGGGTGCTAGCTCTGCACCTGCCGGCAGCACCACTGATAAAACCCGAAAGCCAGAAACCCGTGCGCAGGAGATGGTGTGCAGGGGGCGTCCCGAGGGTTATTTCCGATGCAACAGCTTGGGCGGGTACGTCATCCTCAGCTTACTCCATTTCTTCATTTTCTAGCACTGAGGTAAATTATTTTAGGATGAAAGAATCCACATGTTAAGTAATAAAGGATTAAAAATGCATAAAACATTTACGACATTTTGGCCTTGTCAACTTCTCCGCGTGGGCCGCCACCGCTCCCCTGTCACTGCCTCCTTAGACTCCTCCTGGCCGGGCCAGCTTCTCTGACTTCCTTCTTTCTGACGGCCTTGGAAGTTCTGAGAAGCGCTGTTCAGGTATAACGTGGGCTGCAGCGTATCTGACGTTTTGTCACCGTTAGGCTGGGAATACGGATTTGGCGGGTGGACCCCCCAGGCAGGCTTGATTTCACCCTCTCACGTCAAGGGCTGCGTGTCCCACTTGAGCTACGACTGGCGACACGGGCTCTGGTCACCGCTGGAATTCTGCTTTCGGTTTCCCCACTGTGGGCTCTCTTCACACCTCTTGCCCGTGGGGTCCTTGCAGGGAAGTCGCTCTGCGGCCCACGTGAAGTCCAGCTGTGCTTAGCCCAGCCTCACAGACGCTTGTAATTCTTCTGGGTGGGAGACTCGTCCTTTCTCCCCATCTATTACTGTGCTCAACATCCACTTGCCAGTATTTATTTTATTCTTCAGTTTATGGCCCAATGCCACTTGAGTTGGTTGCTCACGTTTTTCTAGCTTTGGTCATCACACGCTCTTATACCCCTTGTTATATCCCTACCAATGTGGCTCTGGGTTCGTTTTTGTTTGGTTTGTTTGAGTGCTTCTTTACTGTTTGGAACTGTAGAGTGATCGAAGTTCATCTTGTATATTCCTGGCCCCAGTTTCACTAAAGTCATCTCCCTGAGAAGCCCTGGTTCATCTGTTGGAAAACAATATTAGGTCCAGGACTGGACATCAGGTGTCCTCGGGGGTAGCAGAGTGTCAGGTCTTGCTTCAGACCATCACAGCTAACAAAGCAAAGAGCTACTGACCCATGGATATACACGAGTCTGCAACCCTCCTACCTGTAGCCATCCAGAGACGAGTTCTTGCCAACACCTCCCAAGGCAGCCGTAGCCTGTGATCACCCCATCCTCTTCCTCTCTGTCTTCTGGAAGTTCCCACAGGTACCGGAACGGCTCCCACCACCCTCCATTCATTCACGGTATTATTCAGCTCCAGTACACGGTCCCAGCAGAGCCAGAACCGCTGGCACAGGCCTGGGGAGAACTGTATTTCCCGAGTACAGTGCCAGGGTGCACTCCTTGCCACTTTGGTCTCCTCGACTCTACTAATTTCCAAACTTAGAATTAGAACCGTCCTCCCACGCCTGCAGTAGGCAGTTCCTCCCATTGCTGGGGCAGTTACACTGTCTGGATGCAGTCTATGTGGTTCTTAAACTCCCTTTTCATCCTAAGTATTTTTATGAGAAATAATTTTCACATAGAAAACTTTGAGGGCTATAAAGTTCTACAGGTTCTGAAAACTCTGTAATTTCACAACTCTATTCTAACATACGTTAATCATTTTGCTGTTCTGAAAATCCCTGACTTCACTTGTTCATCCTCTTCTACTTCACCTCCAAACTGCTGACAGTCACCGCAAGTCACTATGAAACTATGGCTTTGCCTTTCCAGAAGTTATGCAGTGGGTAGCATACGGGATAGATCCCGCTAAGGCCAGATTTTTCACTTAGAAACGTGCACTGAAGGTTTATCTATGACCCTTCATGGCCTGATCTCTCATTTCTTTTCACTGCTACGTAATGCTCTACTGTGTGGATGTGCTACAGCTTATCCATTTACCTATCGAAGGACATTTTGGTTTCTCCCAGTTGGTGATTATGATTTGGCAATTGTTATTTTAAGATGCTCCTGACATTTGCACAGGTTTTCAGGTGGACATCAGTCTCCAGCTGACCCATGTGGGGTTGTAAAGCGGAGGTGCAGCTTTGTAAGCAATGAATACAGTTCCTATCTGTTCACCTCCTCAACACATGGCATTATCAGTTTTTCTTTTGCTTCAGCCGTCCCAACAAGTATAGTGATATTCCATGGCAGGTGCTGTGGACAGTGTTTTCACATACTTATGTGCCCTCTGTACCTCTTATTTGGGAATACACTTGTAAGACTTATTTGATGTTTTTGATATTTGTTGATGTTCTTATTTTGAGTTTTAGGAATTCTGTGGGTATTTTGGATATAAGTTCTCAGCAAGATAGTCATTTCACAAATATTTTCTCCCAGGGCTTGTAATTTTATTCTCCTGATAGGATTTTTCATGGAGTGAAAGGCTTAATTTTAGCAAAGCCCAGCTCCTTAAAGTTTTCCTTTCATATCTTATGCTTTTGGTGTTGAATCAACAGCTCATTACCAAGATAGAGCCTGGGAATGTTTGTGTCTGTGTCCAGAGCCACAGTCCTGATTCCCAGAGAGTCATAGCAAGTCTTGAAGTCAAGCAATGCTAACCTCCACCTTGTCCCACGGTTGTGATTCACTCGATCCTACATGTGTGGCATAATTTGATAGTTTCCAAAGAAAACAAGTGCAAAATACCATGAAGAAACATTCTGAGAGGACTGGGACTGGAGCTCGTAAGAGCTAGCTCATTTACAGCAGAGGAAAAACAAAACGGGTTTCTGCTGCCCATTTCAGACCTTTTCATTGCCATGTAACCCGGGAAGATGCTTTGTCAACATCCACAGAATAACTTTCTGGATTTTGTATGGATTTTATTAAATCTACACCTCGAATTGGGAAAAACTGGCATCTTAACAACACTGAATTTTCTAACCCACATGCATGGACACTATCTATCACTCGGGTCTTCTTTCAGCCAGGTTTGTGATTTTCCATGGAGAGCCTTCACATTTTCTATTTAATGTAAACTGCAGTCCGCTTTCCATCACTATGACAAACAGCTGCGATTATCAGCTCACGAGAAGGAAGGAGTTCTCTTGGTGCTCGGGTTCAGGTATTCCGGTCCCCAGCTGCTCGGCCTCGTCACTTTGGGCTGTGAATGCGTGGTGCTGGGGCACTGCTGCTAACCTCAGCGTGGCCACAAAGGAGAGGGAGAGAGAGATGGGGCATCTGGGTCTCAGTTTCCCCTTCAAGGGTGCATCCTTGAAGTGACACGAATTCCTCTGAGCAGGCCCCACCTCCTCTTAAAGGTTCTTCTGTCTCCCAAGTGTGCCTCGGTGGGTGGCTCAGCCTTTCACACACGCACCCCTGGATCACCTCAGATTCACAGGAGAGGAAAGATATTGAAAAGTTCTCACACCCTGACGTTCACTGTATTGTTGTAGCAAAACCGAGTCTGGGAAAGGAACAACACCCTAGGAAGTCAGGAGGCAGTGAACAGCTTCACTTACACCGATGGTCCGGGCCACGACAACACCCAACAAAGCCAGACACCATTTGCTTGTGGGCTGGCACTATTATCCGACGTATAAGCAGGAGGTACAGAGGCAGGACAGAGCAGCCTGGCGGTTCTCTGATTAGCTAGCAGGGTGCGGTCATCAGTCACGAGGCCAGGTTAATGGTCATGAGCTTGGGCAAGCAGGCCTCCTGCGTGTTCAGTTACACTCACACAGTTACAGGGGTCAGGAAAGTAATCACGAAGCCATGGAGCAGTTACAGAGCGAGGCAGCTCCAAAAGAACAAAGGTTTTAAAACAGTTTTTCCCTTTCAGTGCCACTACTCACAAGAGCAAACCTGTAGAATCACCCTAGGTGCCTGCCAATGGACGAACGGGCAGAGAAAGTGAGGCGACGTGCACAGCAGCACGGTGGTCAGCCACGAAAGGTGACGTCTGCCGTGGGCAGCCAACGGGTGGAGCTGGAGGCCACCGTATCACGTGAGATCAGCGGGGCCCCGAAGTCCGAGTTCCGCCCGCTCTGATCCACGCAAGTTCACAAGTGGACTCCATGAGCAGTGGGGTGGAAGGGGGATCACTCTCTCGGCTGGGAGGGGGCAGGGCGGGATGGAAAGAGGTTCAGTGGGGAGCTCTAGGGCTCGCTGGAGACGAGGAAGACGTCTGCTTTCTCAGTAACATAGTGCAGGAACTATGATAGTAAAACAATCTATGATGTACTCCCAAATGATGAGAAGAGGATAAAATTTCAAACACAAAAAGTACTAATGTTTGAGGAGCTGGAAATGCTTATTACCCAGATTTTATTTTATATATATATATATATATATATATATATATATATATATCATGTTACCATAATGTACCCAAAATGAAGAACTTGAAATTTTTGTTCAGATAAATTGATAAAAATGTAAAGAATACAAATAATATCAAAATGAGTAATCTTCACTACAGGTCTTATTGACATTAACTTAATGAATGACTATATTGTGAATGAATGTATACTTATAGATTTTAAACCTGAAAAGAAACTAAGAAAATCTATAAAGTCTTACTGCAGAATAAAATCTGACTAACTTATCACCTGTAGAATTAAACATCTTAACACAAGGAAATCCAAGGTTCTGTCAGGGATCTGACTAAATATTTAAGAAACAGATCAGGTGAGTCTTAGGCATCTCTTCAAGAAACTAAACTTTAAAATGTGGACACTGCAAATGCCCTTATTTTTCTCCCAGCACAGGCCCGATACAAAATCCTGACAAAGAAAATTAAAAAAGGAATGCGTGTGCTCACACTTAGCTAACAGAAGGGCAACATGACAAAACTAATCCTACAGAGAAAGCTATTAGTTAGCCGAACTGCCTGAAATAAGAACATCTCTCTGGCAGAGATACATCTCAGTGGCATAAGCGCCTGCCTGGCAAGCTCAAGGTCCTGAGTTTGATTCTCAGTACAAAAAGAAGAAGAAGAAGAGGAGGATGAGGGGGTGGATGAGGAGGAGGAGGAGAAAGAGGGGGAGGAGGAAGAAGAAGAAAAAAAAAGAAGGAGAGGAGGAGGAGGATGGGGAGGAGGAGGATGGGGAGGAGGAGGATGGGGAGGAGGAGGAAGAAGAAGGTTTCTCTATCAAAGAAGATTTTTAACATACTGAAAGGGCAGGCCACAGAGCAGGAGAACAAGCCTGCAGGACCCCCAGGGAAATGGTTCATTCCTAACTAGAATTACTACATGCTTCCAGGTAACAGGAGAAATACAGACAATCCAATAGAAATAAGGGCGAAACACTGGAACACACAGCACACCAAAGACGAGTCCCTAAGCACCCTAAGTAACCACAGAGGTGGCCAATGAATTTCCCAGGAGTTACCTCTGCTCCCTGTAGAGGGACCAAAACAACAGCACCCAAACATAAGCAATCTCACGTCAACACCTTTCTTCTTTTTGGTGGTGTTGGGGGTTGAACACAGGGCCTTTGCACTTAGCTGCATACTCAGCCCTTTTTATTTTTTAATTGGAGACAGGGTCTCACAAAGTCTCTAAGTCACCCAGGCTGGGGTCAATTTTTTTATTTTCCTGTCTCAGCCTCCCATACAGCCGGGATCACAGGCGTGAACTGCCATGCCGGCTGCCGGTATGTGTTTACAGAAATGCGTGTGTGTACTCACGTGTGTGTGTGCCCAGATACAGGCACACTGAAGTTCATGGTGAATTATTCTCGGTATCCAACAGTTAGTCCGCACGTTAACCAGCAACGTAGCAGAATACTTAGTATTCAGCATCTGCAAGGAAAAAAATGATATCGGCACAGAACAATTTAATCTCAGAAATCTTGGGTGAAACGCACCAGTCACAAAAGAATTACAGTTTTATGATCCAATTTATATCAAGCAATAAATAGGTGAACTCTCGCTTGAGAATTAATGGCAGTTATTTCCTTCCCAGAGCGGAGGGTCTGGTGACAGGAGGGGACTCGGGGGCGGTGCAGGGGACACGTTTGACTCTGTGACCGCGTGTTTGTTAGCAGCTTCACCTGCCTGTGCCTTTGGGGCTCTCTGGTCAGGACTTTTTTCTCTTTTATTTATGTTTGTTACACTGAAAATAAAGTTTGAAAATATAAAAGGCCTCACTATTGGCCCAAAAACCCTGGCAATGTATAAATCAGTAGGCAAAGGGTGCTACTTTCCCATTTGGAAGGTTTAAACTACGTGAATTAACCTGTGGGAGGTGCATGTATGTTGTGTTGTGTTTTGTTTGCACAACAAAATTTCCATGGTATTAGAAAAGAGCTTATTTTGAATCATGTTTTTATTTGAGTATTGAAGAACATACAGAAGTAGAAGACTTGGGAAAGTTCTTTAAAAGATGAGAAGAAGGGGCCGGGAGTTTGGCTCAGTGACTTAAGCGCCTGTGTGACAGGCGCGAGGTTGTGAGTTTAATCCCCAGTGCCGCAAAAAATAAATAAATAAATAAATAAATAAAATAAAATAAAAGATGAGAAGAGCTTAGGAGAAGGAGGAGGAGGAGAAGGAGGAGGAGGAAGAGGAGGAGGAGGTGGAGGGGGAGGAAGAGGAGGAACCAGGCGCGGGGAAGGCAGCCAGGGGCCGGGCTCATGCGGAGGGGTGGCCGGAGCTGTGCCCCCTGAGCCCGGGGAGCGGGCCCTGCCGGCCGCCCAAGCACAGAGACACAGGCGCGGCTGCACCGGACAAGGAGCCGGCACTGCCCTCCCTGCCGCCAGGCCAGTGGGCACGCCATCCGGAGACACTGTGCGCCTTTGCTGCTTTCAGGATAAGCGCTGGGAGTCTGGCGGAGCCAGGTGCGTTACTAAAACAGCGTCTGATCGCCTTCGGCTGCCTAGGAAGCAGCGTGCCTGGAGACAGGCAGGGCCGTGGTCCGGTGGCCGGGACAGGACAGAGACCAAGGCCCCGGTGGCCCGGGCCAGTCCCGCCGCGACCCCCAGGAGGAGGGGAAGCGAATCGGCCTCAGTGGGGCGCGGCGCCTCCAGACTCGGCGCACAGCAGAACAGAGGTCGGCTGGGTTCTCCCCAGACCCCGGAGGAAGGCCCTGCTGGGGCCTCGCTGGGGCACAGAGCCGCTCCCCCCCAGGACACGCAGGCCAGGGAGCCCGCCCGCCGCCCCGCCACAGCAGGACGCAGACGCAGCTTTGGGGAGCTCAGAGCTGGGGGCTCCGTGTGGAAACCTACGCTGCCTTCTTAATAAACGAGACGAGGGCATCCACCTGCAGTGAGGGTGGTTCCCTTTCGTCCTGTGCTGCAGCACAGGGGCCTAAACCAGGGGCTTCACACTGAGCTACCTCCCAGCCCAGGTTTCATTTCTTGTACTTTGAAACAGAGTCTCCCTAACTCACCAAGTTGCCCGGGCTGGGCTTGAACTCAGTGACCCTCCTGCCTCAGCCTCTCAGAGGCGTGTACCACCGAGTCTGCTGAGGGTACTGAAAACTCTTGTGAGGGTTTCTGAAGCCAGGATCCCTGTGTCACCAACTGGGGTGACAGGCGCAGTCAAGAGGATACAGGAGGCCTAGACCCCAGGGCCTGGGTCCTCGGGGGTCACCGAGCAGGACAGATTGAGTCTGCCTCGGCTGGATTCCGATGCTGACTAACCACGTGGCCCGGAGTCAGTCAGCAGCCTCTCTCTGAAGCGGGGATAAAACTGCGCGGAGTTGGGCCCGTCCACCCACGTGGAGGCCACGGCAGCCTGTGGTGGGCTGAACGTCCCCCACCTCGAGAGCGCTCAGCTGTCTTTCATGGCCTTCCAGAGGGCTGTGGTGCTCCGGTGGCCCACGTGGACACCTGTCCCGGGGGAACTGGCCGGGCCACACCGGCGGGGGCCAACGGGGGACGCTTACTGCAGCCTTCGCGTGGAGCCCGGCCCGGACTGCGAGGGGACGGGGGTGAGTTCTCGGCCAGGTGCTGTACATTCTTCAAAATACCTGAAAATCTGAGGCTTTCAAAGTCAAAACAAAATCTATTTTAAAAGAAAAACCTCACCATTGAGGTTTACCTACCTGTTAAAAGTAAGATTGAACCTGGGAAGTTTTCCCCTGAGATTTCTACAACAGCCCAAAACAAATATAGTTTCTTTGACAAATAGCAATTCTATGTGACGCGAGGACTAAAAGGATTCTCGTCATAAAAATCCAATCTTGGAAACCACTTGCTCCGGCTGCGTTGAGGGGCAGTAGCGGAGCCGGCATCTGTCATCGCTGTCATTTAGGAATTTAATTGCTTTACCGGAAGCTCCAGGAAAGAGCCTGAGCCAGACCCGAGCTGGCGTTTGGCCCCCTTTCTGGGCTGAGGATAGTAAAGTAACTCTTGAATAGAATGTGAAAAGGCGGTCACCGCTGGGGTTCTCGCTGTGACTCTGCCCGAAACCCCGACAGACGTCTGTCCTGCCAGCCCTTGCAGAGCCCCGGCCGGCGGGGCCGAGATGGGGAATTTCAAGGCGAGCCACAGTGTTTGTCGTCATGTGTGAAAACAAGTGGATTCCTCATGGCTTTAGGCTCCCTAAGCTACCGCCAGCCATCCAGACCTAGCGCCGGCTTCATGGTCCTTTTCTGAGGCTGGTGTTAAAGCACCTTTGTGATAATTACACTTGTGTCATTAAGTTAAAAAAAAAAAAAAAGCAGCCCATTGCTGGTCACCAGTAAATATTTCCTCATAAGGCTGAGCTACACATCTCTTCCCAGATTCTCTGAATGCTAAAAGGCTGTTTGGGAGAAGTACTCAGCCAGTGCGCCTAACAGTACCACCCTCGGTGGGGAATAGCGTCTCCCGAAGCTGCCAGCCACCCAGCGCCCAGCGGCCTCTGCAGTGGTCATGGTGGGGTACGGTCAGGACCTCAGGGACTGCCCTCCTCCAAGTGGGTTTCTGAATGTACCAGGTGGAGAAGGTTTTGGAAAAAGAGCCAGCCACCATCACCAGATCTACTTTTAGTAAATATAAACTCAGTCTCATTTAGCCCCATTCTTTATTAAATGACCATAAAAAAGTACTTCAATGTCTTTCTCAGAGGACCACACAAACTCTCCAGCTTTTCCAGTTAGAATAATTCTGATTCTCTGTCATGATTCTAATGTATTACAAAATTAAGCATTCACCCATGGATGCACACAAACTCAGACAGAGTTAATGACTGGGTCCCATGAGATATATTGAGCGATTGATTACAATATGATAATCTTAAGTACCATATAGTGTATATGAATACAATCTTAGTTACTTTTTTTTTTGTTGCTGAGAATACCTGACACCCAAAGTCAAAGGAGAAAAGGATTATTTGGCTTACAGTTTGTAGAGGGTTCAGGGCATAGGCAGCTGGCTCCACGGCAGGGCGGCGCAGCACGGGGCATCACGTGGAGAACCAGTCCGTGGCAGGGCGGGCAGAAGGCAGCCAGCAGTGAGCACCAGCGGCAGGCACGGCGGCAGCCCCCTCTCTGCCCCTTACATCCTATCCAGGCTCCGCACCTTTAGGGTGGGTGGCAGTCACACCTGGCTGGGCCTTCTCATTATCCATACCCAGAACTATGCCGAACCAGTCAGTGGACTGATTTAGAAATCACACCCTAGATTCCACCACCTCTGAAAAGCCCCACCTATGGGTGAATGAGGCTCTGGGGCGATGCCTAGACGCAAGCCATCACAGATACTACTGTAAACAAAAATAATATGAACAAAAATTTTACGACTTATAAATCCCATGGACAATTCTATATTTTGACATAAGACTACATAACAAAAATGGAACAGGAAGAGTTAATGGAAGATTTTGAAATCCTTCATAAATCAAGACCAGATTCAATTGTTAATTATTTTAATATTTTTATTATCATACTAATAACTGAACAAAAATAAGAGCCAGATACTATATTCAATATGCTAAAGCTTATCATCCGGAGTAATCCGATGACCTCAGGGCTGCATATTATTTACAGCCGCTTCACAAAGTTAGCGGCCCACAGGCCTGGAGGGTCTGAGCACCTTCGTGCGAGGGCCCACGCCCTTCCTCGTGACCCTCACGCTGGCCCCCTTTCCTCCAGAGCTGTGCTGTGGGAGTGACTGCTGATTACAGAGCAGGGGAATAATTCACACTAACGTGTCTCAAGGGTTGAAGCTACCGTGCATAGCTCTTTGGGCGAGATCCGTACTTTCGCGAGGCCTCGTGGGGGCCGTGTAGGAGGGGTCTGCCTCTTGGCTTGCCCTGGAGAGACTGTGGAGAGCACGAGCCGGCCCACCGCTCCCCGGGTGAACACAGTGTTGATCAGGACTCTGGCACAGTTCCCCCTTCCAGTCTCACCGCTCCTGTGAGAGAGCTGGCTGAGACCTCCCTGCCCCGGCCTCATAGCCCTGACTGCAGACTGCGTGTGACGCCCATGCTCAGGATTACCCTGTGTCTGTGGTGAGGACCCGACCCAGGCCTGAGGGATGCTGTTTGTGCATTTCACTTTCCTGTTAGTGGGGCGTGGGGTGGGTGGACACGAGGCACGGCCGGCAGAGCTCCTTTAAGGTACACATGAGTCAGATTTTAAACGTCTTCACCTCAGAAGCCGTGCCACTGATGCTGACGGAAGACAAAGCCTTCACCCAGGTGTTAAGTGGCCACTTTAACAACCCAGGAGAGGGGACCATTGGGAAGGCGCAGTCACGGCTTCCAGCTCTAGAAAGTCCCAGGCCGCGGACACGTAGACAAGAAGCATCTGTGCACACGGCCGGGCTACTCAGGGCTCTGTAAGGAACCTGCACACGTCACAAATTCTGGTTCTCCCCCTGCGTCACAGCCAACGAAGTAAGACCAATTCGATTTGCATCCGCAGGCCGGGGCTCCTGCACTCACACCCACCTTCCCGGGGTCCCGGCGAGGGGCCGGGCTCCGTGTGGGGCTGGATGCCCCGACAGGACTGGCATCGCTCGGGGGTACGGAGAGAGGGTCGTGCCTGGCTGGCTCCCCTCACTGCAGCCCAGGTTCCCTGTCCCTCCCGATGTGCTCCTCTTCCACTGTCCGCACGCAGATTCTCCCTCGGAGGCGTCCTCCTCTATTCCTGAGTGTGAAAGCAGCCAGGGTCCTGCAGCCCCCTGTGCAGGGCCAGGCCCTGTGTCTGAGCTGCGCTGTCACCTGCTGCAGTCTTTAGCCAGGCCACTCCTCACACACTTCCTCTGTGATGCCCTCAGAGAGCAGC